>VNJV01012534.1:0-30177 GCA_008042635.1 Drosophila nikananu
TTTTTTTTTTGTTTCGGTTTTGCTCTTCGGGTTTTCGGCCGTTTTTGCGGTGACCACAACATGATAATCAGTTGCCCCCCAAAAGGGTTGGCTAATTCGAATTGGACCCGCTTTAGGCCCAAGCCCAAAAGCTGCAGCAACGGCGAATTGATTTTTAAACGACAATGGAAAAGTCATCCATCATCCGGTTTAATGAGAGAGCTGGGAGCTGGGAGCTCAGATCGCAGAGCTTCCTTTTCCCTCTCCCGCCAAAAATATATATTAAATATTTCTCGGAGAATGATTAAATGTTTAAATTATAGTGGGAACTTCCCTAATACGAACTTAATTCCCACTAATGACACTTAATTTTAGACAATTTCAATCTTTAATTTGTAGTTAGCAAAAGGGAAGTGAAACAAATGACCTTCGGATACAAAAACTGCATTTATAAGAAGCTAATTTTCATTATAAACCATGACGGTTTAATAATATATTAATATTAGTTATTAATTACATATTTAACCAACTGATTTTGGCTAATTTTTACAGGTTTCATAGCGGATTAAGCCATAATTCATTGAGTTACTTTACCAACCATGAGACGTCGGAAAGCGCTCATCTGCTGGGCTGCTCTGCAGGCGGGCAGCTCCATCCTTACCTGCCTGCTCCTCCTACTAACCACTGGCCAGCATCCGCATCAGGTGGCTGGTGGGATTGTGCCGCCTCCTTGGAGTGATCCCGCCAAGAATCCCTGTGCCACAATGGCCGGTGGCTGGCAGCTTCTGTACTGGACTCCCCTAAAGAAGTGCTTTAAGATCTTTACCCTGGGTTATCCCTGTCCGGAGACTATGGAGCTAAGTCCCACGGCTGTGAGTGCGAAGAGGAAGGATTTACCAGCAGCCGAGTGCCGGTGTCCACCGGGAACGGCTTTAAGTCCGCTGAAGCAGAATGTTTGCTACAAACTTTATGAGCGGGGACCCTGCCAGCCGGAGGAGTACTTCCAGCCCATGCCGGAGCAGGTTAAGAGGTGGGTAATACTCCATTTCAATATGAGTTTTTATATCCCTAAATTCATATTTATATTTCAGATCCGGCAACCGTTGGGGCACTTGCAAGCGACCCCTGCACTGCCCGGAGAATATGGTGTTCTGGCCAAGGGACAACAAGTGCTATGGCCGTCACTCCAAGGGACCCTGTAGCCGGGGGAAACTTCTCGTACGAAACGAGGATGGCTTGGCCGAGTGTCGCTGTGAGAATGAGGGAGAGTTATCCACGTTCTATTACCCCGCAGAAGAGTCCTGTTACGAGCACTACACCAAAGGACCCTGCTCCACGCCGGGTCACATCTTCTTGCCCGGCGGCCGCTGTGATTGTCAGCGACATTTGCCCCACTATCATGCTGCACAGCAAATGTGCTACGAGCTGGGTAGGATTCGGTTGAAGTAATTCCTGAAATCAGCACAGCATATTCAATATATTCCCTCCTTACAGACACTCCTGGTCCCTGCCCACCCGGCCACATTTTCCGCATACCCGACGAGGTTGCCCAGGAGAATATAGGAGACAGCTCCGCCCTGCAGCTCTTGCCGCGCGGACAATGCCAGTGCAAGGAGGGCTATGTCCCCTGGAGCGATGGCATCTGCTATCGCTTGTATACCAGGGGTCCCTGTGGCTCCAATGAGTTCCTCATCAATGGCACCAGTTGTGTGCGTAATTTCTGCGGCAAGAATCGCTTGTATTTCCCAGCGGAGGACTCTTGCTACCGAATTGGTTCTCAGGGTCCTTGTGCCCTGCACCAGGTGGTCATCTTTGACTTCACCGCCCGGCCATCCATCGATGGCATCTCCTACAATGGCATGTGCGGCTGTTCCGGCGTCCTCACCAATCTGGATCAGCAGTGTTCCGGCGAGAATGGGGACAAGGAGCTAAATATATGTGAATCCACGCCGGGAATGGTGGAGATCAATGGACAGTGCCACAAGCTGTACAGCCGCGGACCCTGCGGTGCTGGTCAGTGGTTGGAGCCATTGAAAACCCAGACAGCAAATGGCACAACGACGGGTTTGTTGCCACATGCCAGTCGAGCCAAGTGCGTCTGTCGGCCGGGTTACACGCCCTCGGATCAGGTGGCGGCAGGGGATCAGCGTGGCATGAGCAACTGCAGCGCTCCGAGTGTCAGCCTGGCGAGGTATTTAACCAACGAGCGACTCAACTCGAAGTTCCTCAATGATCTGCACTTTGGTGGGGCCTTCTAAAGGGTCACCCGATCTTCAAGCTATTCTCTGTCCTCTGGTTTGTGATGGATGCCTCTTCTATTTGTCTATTGTTCTCCTTCGCATGCCTCCCTGCCCCCGTGACTACTTCAACCAATCTTCTTTCTCTGATATTCTGTGTTGCATGCTGTGTCTATGTTTCTATGTGTTGTTGTTGTTCTTTGATCAAAGATCACTTGTTATTCCATTAACCATTTTGTTAACTCTCTCTTCCAGGTGGTTTTTAGAGATATTCGGTTAACGTGAGTACACCGGATGGGAAGAGATTGATTGTGCCATGAATGTATTACATCGACTATTAATGTACGAGTTGTAGTTAAGGGAGTGATCCCGATAAGGCAAATAAAATAAATAGAAATTAAATGTGCTTTAGTCAATCTTCACTGTCTTTTCAGGCTCTATTGAAATTTCAGTTTAAAAGCCAGGGAACGAAGGGTCTTGAGACCGCCACTCTCTTGTATGCTTACATTGATTTGACATGGGCGTTATGTGTATTATTATTTATATAGAGGCAGCTTAACACTAGTTAAAATTCACCCATAAGCCATTTTTTGTAAGATATCTTCTAAAGAAAACCAGTTCTTTAAGAGATGGCCCCTTTTTTTCGATTCCGTAGAGGTGTTGGAGTGAAATCATAATACTGGGTAGCTTATAGCTAAGGTAAAACTTCCAGCCAAGGTAATACTTTTCGTTGATATTTAAAATTAATATTTAACACCACTCACCGCACTTGTTCTTCCAACTCCTTGACGCTTTGCTCCAGGGAATTGCGTTTCTCCTGGCAATCCTTTAGCTCGTACTCCAACTTATAAGCTCGTTCCGTTTTGCTGTCCAATTGATGCTAAAAATATGATGATAATTATAAAGAGTTAACAAACTGTTTTGTCAAAGGAGATCTTACAATAAACTATTAAAGAATGTTGATAAATCTTGTATAAATCAATTAAAAACATGCCGAAAAGCAAGAAACTTTATCTTTAAAGAGACAAATTCCTAGGAAATTCCATTTTTAGATGTTAAGACCCTTACAACACGACTTACAACCCAGCGATTTCTGCTCCCTTCATCTGCATAAATGTACCCACCAATAGAGTATCCTTTTCATGCTCCAGTGATATATAGGTCTGCCGCAAAACTCCGATATCGGTGCGGAGCTGGGTGACCTCATTGCGATTGGTCTCCCTGCTGGAATCCAAGCTGTTGGCTCGCACATCCGCCGACTGACGCTGGCGTTCGGCTACTGTAAGTTTGCTCTGAAGCTCGCTTACAATGCGTTCATTTTGCTCGTTAAGCATGCTGTTGAAAGAATAATTTAATTAAGCAATCTGAGATCATTATATAAACCACTAAATCATTCACCTAATTTGACTGTTCTCCTTCTTCAGCTGCTCGAAGTCTTCTTGTAGGGTGGCCATACGTTGGCGCATTAGAAGCAAATCCTCCTTGGCAAGCGCCAAATTTGCTTCAGCTGGAATGCGTGCAGAGTTGAGCTCCCGCTTGTCCCGCTCCATTTGCCGCAGTCGATCGTTTAGCTCTTCGTTGCGCAGGCGCAGAGCATTGAGCTCTTCGGCATGGAGTTGGACAGTGCAAAGTTGCTTCTCCCTCAGCGTATCCCTTTCGCAGCGCACCCGTTCCAGCTCGGATCTGGCACAGTCGCGCTCCTGCTCTGCCCTGCCAATGGCGGCCTGTACGCAGTCACTTTGATTACTGCTGGCGGTTGAGGGGCGGCTGCAGTTGGAAGAGGAGACGGCGGTGGGTGGCGGCATAGTCTCATACTGGACGCTTTTCTGCGGCGAAAAGTGCAACTTGCTGCCGCCAGGGAAGAGCTGTAATCGAAGTGCTTTGAGCTCATCATCCTTGGACTGGATTTGGGCATGCAAGAAGGCAATCTCCGCATCGGAACCGGATTTGCTCATCAGGCGCAGGTATTCCTTCTGGAAGAAGTCGCGCTCAGATGCGAGGCGGATCTTCTCCTCGTCTAGATTGAGTGTGTTATGTGGGTTGTAATCCTTGAGCTCCTTTTGCAGCTCCTGAATCTTTAACTGCATTTTGTGGATCTTTCTCTTGTGCTTCTCATTGATTGCCTCCAGTTTCTCCTCGCGGCGTGTGAGCAGATTCAGACGCTCGTTAAGATTATGCTTCTCGCTTTGATTGGAGGCGAGACCACCACCGGCCAGTCGGGGATTCTTGCCGCCCCTTTGCAGGTGCTTCATATCCTGCTGCAATTGTCTTATTTCCTGCTCCCTGGCTTCAATCTCCGTATTGGCTTGCTGCTCGACTTGAAGGGCCGCCTCCTTGAGCTCTGCCAGTTGGGTTTGCAGCTTGCGCTTCTCCTCCTCTGAACCCAATGCCCGCTGCATGGCGTCGTGCATCTTGTCCTGAAAGTCGCGCACCTGCAGCATCAGTTCGCTCTTCTCGCGCTGCAGCAGATCGATGTCTTGGGAGAGTGCACCCACATCTTTGTAGCAGCAATCCTTGGCCAAAGCGGCGGGCGGTCTTCCGCCGGCCAACATATCATTCAGGCGACGTATTTCACGATTTCTGGCCTCCACTTTGCGCTTGTAAAACTCCAGTTGTTCGCCTGCCGAAATAAGATCGTTCTGTATCTTGTCCAGCTCCTCTTGGCCACTGGTCTGGGTGACAGTCACTCCACCATCCTTGCCGGTTGTGGTGGTCTTTTGGAAGACACCAGCATTGCATTTGGTGCATTTCAAGGAGGCGGATGAGCCAGTGCCCAGAACAGCGGGCAGCACATGGCCGGAACGAACTGTAGTTATGAATGGTTTTGGTTTAGCTAAAAACAGGGTAAAGGTTTAAGGTTTTCTGGCTGAGATTATCATAATTTCTTTAACTTACTTTGACGATTAATGCCTAACTGCGTTCGCTTGGCAGCGGTAGATGAAACCATTTGCTTGGACAGCAAGGCATCCAGTTGATGCTGAAGACCCACATTGTGGCTCTGCAAGTGCTCCCTGTCCGTCTCCAGGTTCCGGATCTTGCGCTCAGATTCTACAGCAGAGTTTTGAGTTTAAATATAATATATAAAATGAAATCAATTGCCACTCTTACCGCACAGGCGCAGCTCGTAGTCCTCCCGGTCACGCAGGAACTGCAAATGGAGTTCGTTGCACTCGGACAGCAGGCGGGCGTTGTCGCACTTGTACGGCTCGACGCCCAGCTCCCAACAGGTCTTTTCCTGGATGGGCCACAACAAAGGGAGTGCTTAGCAACCAGTGGTTTAATGGGGTCACGCAGTGGTATATACAAACCTCCAGCAGGGCCGCAACCTGCTTCTTGGTGTCCCGTAGACATTCGGTCGTCTTGATCAAATCGCCAAAGATCGCCTGGACGAGCGGGAGACCCAGCACGGGCAGAGTCTGTGTAAAGCCCATAATGTCCAGCTTGGAGCGCAGATCCTTGAAGTCGCCATCATTGAAATTCATGGGTGTGGGGGTAAACACACTAAAACACAAGCCTTACAAAACTTTACAAAACACGCAATAAATAAAACAAACAAATCTACGCCGCCAAGAGTCAAACGAAATCAGAGTGACCGTAACTGGACAGGTGAAATATACCAACCGGTTTTGGGAAAGTATATTTGAAAAAATACCAATAAACATACCATTGGAAATATGGGAACTGTACTTATGTTTCAGGGAAATAGTTGTTAGAAATATTAAATAAATGGAATAGAAAACTAATTTTCTTTTGCTGAAACACCTGATAAATATATAAAAAGTTGAAGGTTTTCAAGTCAAAGTTTGCAAATCATTAAAGTCCCAGTGTTGGCTAACGCTGGCTATGAAACTCCACCGATAGAGGCGCCACTATAGGTGCAAAGAGCAGTTATATTTAAATTTAACTTAAACAAGAAAGTAAGCTTACTTCGGCAAGTCGAAAATGACTCCTTCCCATTGTTCTATGCTTCCCGAAAGGAGTATTAAAAGTTAAATACTTATCAATAATTGTTTCGAATATTACAGCTTAAAAATAAAATAACTAGGCTAAAAATACATTAATTTGAATTCGGAAAACTGTGCTGAGTTAGTTATTATAAGGCTAATGAAACTGCATACTGAATTTCAAATTATTTTTAAATTAATTTTTTGTGCATTTTTTATTGAAATTTTTAGGATATAACCCCTTAAAATTTTTTTTTTTAATTCCAAATTTTTTTACCCCAGACACGGCTAGATCGATTCGGGTGTTCATGCTGATCAAGAATTTATATGATTTATAGGGTCGGAAATGACTCCTTCACTAAGTTCTGTGCTTCTGACTAAAATTATAATACCCTGCAAGGGTATAATAACAAGTAACTTGTTTTTCAAATTAATAAGCTACTCTTTTTTATTACTGAATCAATGAATAAACAGTCATCTTCGAAAACTCACTCAACAACAAAACAATAAAAGTTCTTAAACATAAATGGCGCTTCATTGTCCGATATAAAATTGCGTTCTGGCTTCTCTGAAGAAAATGGATTTGTTGTGGGTGGCAGGACAACGTTAATGTGACGATTCGCTTGATTAACAAAATGCACCAGATCCAAGGGAGCCTCATATTTCGTATAGGAAGTTACCACAACCGGACACTTGAGATTTAGGGAGGCCTGAATTGTATCTGGCCATGTATCCTCGAGGGCGAAACCAGTGGATCGATAAAGACCGGAGTTGAAAAAGCAAACTATAAGACAAAAATGTTCAAATTGAAAGCGAGAAGTATTATTTCAGAGGTACAAATGGAAACTTACCTAAATTTGGCGGAAGAAACTGCGGCTGCTTGCAGTAATCGTGATACAAACGATTCTCAAAGTGATAATTAACTGTCCTTTTGGCCTTTCGGCATGAGAGACAGCATCTTTAAGAGAAAGATAAATTTAAGTGATTGAATTTTAATACAAATTTAAAGCTCTCACTTGATCTTCTTCAGCTGCTCAAAGGAAATGTTATTGGGATTAAGTTCAGGTCCTATAAACACCACATTCAGGATCTTAACCGCTGGCATTATGTGTAGCAGAAAGAGTTCCCACTTCTGGAGGACATCCACCTCGAATTCAATCTCGGCGCCAATTAAATGAAGAGTCAGCTCCTCGCAGTTCCTCAGACGCTCGCAGAGCTTCAGAGCAAACCAGGCAGTCAAGGGACCAGTGGAAACTTGGGTAAGGGCAGCATACTCGCATTCATTGGTAACATCTATGGGAAAAAATAGCATTATAATGAAACGCTATGATTATGAAATAATTACAAATACTCACTAAAATTCAGCTTCTTCATCATTTGCCTGGTGTTGGAGCAGGCCATGGGCAGTTCCTTCATCACCTTATTTGGCAGCGATGGCTCCAGCCTGCCAAACTTCGCCTGGAACATGACAAAGGCCTTGAAGAGGCGATAGGAACCACACCATTTGGAGTGCTCCTTGCTGAGATGCTCTGGCTTATCCTTGCAGAAAGCCACCTCGCCGCAACCGCCGCAGACAGACAGACGCTTCAGGCGATGCTCCCGGCACTTGGAATCGCTGCAGATGAGAGGAAAGAGCAGCAGCTCCTGTTCCGTGGCCGAGAGTGGACGGTTCATCTCCTTCTCTACCTGCCGAATGCACACAATCCGGTAGGAGCGGAATTGTTCGGCACTGAAGTCGCCGCACTTGTAGAAGATCTCATGACCTGAATTCGCACACACCGATAATTGGCCATTAGAATGATTTATGGTTCGTTGGCAGAGACAGAGACTCCTCATCCTCTCTCACCTTTGTGGTCCACCGTTTGGCGCAATGCATAGCAGAGCTGGCGGTGCTCCTGGTCCTCCCTCATGTGACCACCACTGCAATAGTAGCTAAGACCGCAGCGGGAACAGGGCATTCGGTTCTGGCCACACAGATCCGCTTTGCAGAACTTCAAGGGGGGAAAACTTAAAAACAAGGAACTCTGGAAGATAATTCACTTACATTGCATAACGAGGCCATAAAATATTGCCTGGGCTTGTAGATGTACTCAATGTACTCGGCCTCATCATCTGAGGACTCCACATCACTGGGCGGCGCCTGGCTAAAAAGCTTTCCAAGGTTGCTAAACAGCGCCGCTGCGGGAGATTCCCCCGCTCCTACGTTACGGGTATATAATATAATTATTTAAAAATAAATTCGTTAAATGAAACCGAGACGAAACCGACCCTTTTGCAATTTGCTGCCCAAGCACTTGAGCAACGCGTCCACTTCATCCGCTTTCACTTCCCTTGATGACTTGCTGCTGGCTTCTGTTGTCAAGGTTTGTGTTTTCTCTGGAGAATTCTTCTTTGATTTCTTTTCTTCACTTTTGACTTCTTTGGATGCTTTTATAATTGTAGGTTGATTTATTTTCACTGGGTCTTCTTGTTCACTAAATGAATTTCCATTATTTTTGGCCAATAATTTTCTACGTAACAATTGTTGTATAAATTTAATGGTTTCATTTTCCTTGGTATTTTCTGGTGGGGAGTGATCACTTTTTGAAGGAGTTTTCAATTGGGAGGGAACACTTTTCGGCGGAGTTTCTAACTGGGTGAGATCACTTCTGGAAGGGGCACTTTTCTGATTAGAAAGATCACTTTTGGCAGATATTTCCCCTGGAGTTTCATGTGGAGTTTCTCCTGGAGCACCATCCTGCTCTTTGTGGTTACACTTATTCCTTGGACGATTCCGAATCCTGGGCTTCTTTTTGTGGTACATATTGGGCTCTATATTTTTGTGAAGAAAATTACCTAGAGCTACTAGAGCAGCACGTAACTCAATTGAACGAACAATGAAGAATGCGCATTGTTCGTGGTTTGAGATTATAGCGATTCTGCTGCTGCTGCTGCCTCCGATTCAATTGGCCAGAAGCCATCTCATCTCATCTCGTGGGCATCGGCTCGCCCAAATGTATGCCCTGTCTTATTTATCTATTTTTGTAGACGGCACACGGGCCTGCCTCTGGGCCTGACAACGCCAGCCAGCGGCCAGCCAGGCAGCCGGCGTCTGAATCTACCGCATGGGTTAGGAGCGTTGTACGGAATAATGTACGAAGAGTACCATGGGTTTGATTAATTATTCGCTTAGCCAACTAATTGCGTCAACAAGCAGAGCAGAGAATTACAACAAAAGCTCTCCACTCGATAGTTTTCTCTTGCCAGATTTTCATTGTCACCAAAAAATAAGATCTCACTTATAAGATGATGTTCTCTTTATTTTTGACTTATTTATTTAACACCAATTTTAGTTGTACGAAAATATATTTTAAGAACCTGAAACAATGTAAAATGTTCCCACAAAATTCCCAAAACCAAATAATACGCATTTAGTTTGGAATTTGTTCATCTTTTTTATCTAAAAAATATATTTATATGAATAAGGTAATTGCTTACTTTCTTTTAATTAAGTTTTAAATTATGTCAATCTATTCTTAACCAGAATATATAAGCAAATAAGACATATTCATTGGGAAGAGATTATAAACTATGTTTGCTTTCTAGTAATTCACTGTCGACGACGAAAGACACACGCGAGGCTATCTAGCTATATCCGGGGGCTATACACAAATTAGGGTGAGCCGATTTTAATATATTCAAAAACATGTTTAAAAGCAAAAGGAATACAAAATAACTTGTCTTTTGTTTCGTACTTTAACACTTGTGAAATATATAATTAAGGAATTATATTTTTAAACACATATTTTCACATCAAAATCCCTATTTAAATATAAAATAAATTATTGAAATGAAAAAGGAAATTAAATACGCGAGAATAGCTGCTGAGCACTGTGAGGGAAAATAATTATATTCAAATCGACGTCACCCCAGTCTATACACAAGCGTATCTCAAATAAGTTCAAGTCAAGCATCGGCACATCAGTTCGTTGACATAACTTTATTCGTGGCCATTAGTGAGGTCCACACCACCGCAGGCACCCTCTCCATCGGAAGTGCTGGGGCTGCCAGAGCAGCCATTCGAAATCCCGTTCTTGGGCGTCGTGGGCAACTTCAAGGACCTGAGCGACTTTGTGGCACCGGCCAAGCCCACAACATTCTCCTCGTCATCCGACGAGGCATCGGACAATTGGCGGGGCGACAGGCGGCAGCCACGCTGGATATATTGCGTCAAACGATCCACAGAGGCCAGGATCAGGCCGAGGAACGGAGGTGAGGGCTTCAAGGGACGAGATAAGTACTCCGGATGATATTGGGTGGCCACGAAATACGGATGTCCACTGAGCTCGATGATCTCCATGCGGGTCTTGTCCACATCCGTGCCCACAAACCGCATGCCATGCTCTTCCAGGCGTGGCACATATTTGGGATTAACCTCATACCGGTGACGGTGTCGCTCCTCCACGGTCTTTGGATTACCGTAGAGCTGACGTATAACACTGGGACCATCGGCGAAGACGGTCGTTCGCTTGCCGAGGCGCATAGTGCCACCCAATTGACCCGTATGATGCTCCGGCATATCAATAACTAGGGCATTGCCCGTCTTGGGATCGATCTCCGTGGTATTGGCGTCCTTCAGGCCAAGTTTACTGCGTGCGAATTCAATAACTGCCGCCTGCAGGCCCAGACAGATGCCAAGCAATGGCTTTCGATTCTCTCGGGCCCATTGGCAGGCCCGAATCTTGCCCTCCATGCCCCGGGAACCGAAGCCACCGGGCACCAGTATACCATCGCTTTCGCATAACTTTTGCCACTCCTTGTGGTACTTGCCGGGCTCCGTTTGCAGCGTTTCCTCCTCCAGCTGGCACGACTCAATAAAGACCAGTTCCAGTTTACGATTGGCTGCCAAAGCGGCATGTTGCAGGGCCTTCACCACGGACGCGTAAGAGTCTGTAAACTTGGTATACTTGCCCACAATGGCAATGGACACCTCACGGCGAACGGTCTCTGTGCGTCGGGCCAAATCACGCCATTGCTGCAGGCATCTGAAAATGGAATGGGAAATTAAGTCTTATTTTCTTAATGCTTCTTTTTATACCCAACTTACTTGGTTCTCTTGCTCATATCGATGCTGAGCTGCAAGCGCTCGTTGAGATATTCAATCACACCGTTCTGTTCCATCAGCAAGGGGACGTGATAGATGGAGTTTAGATCATGGATGCAGATGACCTGATCGGGACCCACGTGACAAAAGTTGCTTATCTTCTCTTTGACCTCCAGGCCGATGGGCTTCTCCGATCGGCAAACAATCAGATCAGGACTCAGACCGCAACCCCTCAATTCTCGCACCGAACTCTGGGTAGGCTTTGTCTTCGGTTCGCCTGTCGCCTTAGGCAGCGGCACCAGCGATACATGAGCCACACAGAAATTCTCCCGCTTGACACGAAACTGAAATTGACGGAATGCCTCGACAAAGGGCATGCCCTCGATATCGCCAATGGTTCCGCCCAATTCCACAATGCAGACCTGCGGCTTTGAGGAGCCCTGGACAGGTGTTTGGGCCACGCGCTCCACCCACTCCTGGATGGCATCCGTGATGTGTGGGACAACTGTTGAAGATAACTAATTAGTAAATGATGCTTAGGTAGACCCAAGCTCGGAGCTACTGGAATTAATCTCTACTCACCCTGAACGGTTTTGCCCAAGTACTCGCCAGTGCGCTCCTTTTCAATCACCAACTTGTAGATTTTTCCCGTCGTTATATTATTGTCCCGATGCAGGGTGATGTCCAGAAACCGCTCATAGTTACCCAGATCCAAGTCCACCTCGGCGCCATCGTCCAAAACGTAGACCTCACCTAAGATAAATAAATATAACAAATTAGAAACTCTCTCTTATAAAAAGAAAACCCCTTTCCTTCCAAAAGAACTAAAAAATCTCTCATCAAATCTTTACATTTCTGTTTTATTTCCAAGGTAATTATTGTGCTTAGGTGTAAATGGCGCACACTCGCAAGCTTTCCTTGGAGTGGGCACTCAACTAGAAGTCGAATCAAAAGTAGCATGGCATGATGGACACAAACTAAGCATAATCCTTAAGGTCTAACCTACTGCTGGGAGTATGTACAGTCTTCGGCTTATTCTAGACATTCGTCTCTACTTGGACTCCTCGAGATCCTCCTTGTAGAGCTCCTTGAAGATGAGCTTTTGTATCTTGGTGCGTATGCGCAGCTTCTGGGCAGCCGTCAGCTGCTTCATATAGGGATGCAGGCTCAACAAGTAGTGGTAGTCATCGTCCTCGGGCACCATCGGTGTGTCCATTGTCGAGGAGCCATTGAAGTTGCTATCCTCGGAGAGACGCGGCCGCTTCAGCTTGAGGGCGGGTATCAGTCCATTGGCGTAGGAGTGTTGGGTGAAGCTAAGATGCTCTGCAGCAGCAGCACCTCCCACTGGGGCGGCGGATGATCCAAAGTCCTCGTTGCGCTCCTTGGTCGCATATGTGGCCAGTGGATGGTGTGCTTTGTTGTACAGCGGCGGCGGCGATACAGATCTCTTGCCCATGGCTATGGGTGTTCCTCCATTGGAGCACACAGATGACGCGGATGTGGTGGTAGCGGGCGCCAAAACAGCACCTGGTTCGGGTTGTTGGACTTGAGCGGATGTGGTGGTCACCACTGGCGGCGGCGAACAGTGAGCAGCCGGTGGCTCCACCATATGCATTTGTAGCGGCAATGGCACTTGAACCTGCTGCTGCTGCAGCGGTGGAGCTGGCGCTGGCTTCTTGCTGAGATCCTCTGCCTCCTTCTCCGCCAGCTCCAAAAGCTGAGCCCGCAGTAGTCCCGCCTTGAGTAGAGCATGCTGATGAGCCTCTTCCTGGGCCTTGAGAGCGCCGGTGGCCAACGGCGTTGTGCTCACTTGGTTCATTTGATGGGCTGCCGGCGGCGTGGGCATTACATCCTCCATTGTGGTGGCCTGACTGGCATCCCCGTCCGCCTCTGCCTCAGCTTCCATGTCCTCCTCCTCCTCGTAGTCTTCGTCGCTGTCCTGCAGGCGGCGTATCAGACCATTGGTTAAGTCCGGTTCAACCACCGTCTTCTCGCAATCCTCGCTCTGTTGGTTAAAGTAGAACGACTGATCCTGCTCGTTCTTCGGTAGCCGATGGCGCATGTGATCAGCTGAAAATGCAAGTTAAATAACGAATCGATAAGTGATAACCAGTCAACTCACTTAGGAACAACAAGGCGTAGTAGTGCAACCACTTGGACTCGAAGGTTGCCGGGTCCACCATAAAATCTCCGTTATCCGCTCGCGGTATCCGTTTGTACTCGACCCGAAAATTGTCCCGCAATCCTTTCCACTTGGCCTTGAGCACGATCTCTGTGAGTGAGAGAGAGAGGGGGGTAAATAATCGAGAGCGATTGAGAGAGACCATTACCAGTGCTGCCAACTAAGCTTTTTTACCTCAAATCTAATCAGAACAGGACTTTTCCGTACGATTTAGTTAATTAATTATTGTTATAATTCCATAAAAATATTATTTTTTTTATTAATTAGGAGTCTAGTTTTAATTTAATTTTCGAGAACATTAATTCTTAAATGTTTTATATTAGAAATTATAATAAAGTAGTTAGCACGTTTTGAATAATTAAAAGTTTAAATATTTACAGGTCTCGTAATTAAAATTTGTTGATAAAATCATATCCCTTATTTTTACTCTTCCAGTTGGCATCACTGTTCTTTTTGGCCATATGCTTAAAATTGTACTACTTACTCGGCAGCTTGTGCGCTCCGCTTAACTCGTCCCACATCTGCTCGAGGAAGGCTTTGTTGCAGTGGAAATTGCGATTCCAGATGGCCGGACGCTCTTCGATGTCGTGAATGAACTGCTCCACATTGAGCACAATTGTAGACTTTTTTGGCGCCATCTTCTTCAAGCGTTGCCCGCTCTTCTCACTGTCTTTGTCTCACTCGCACTTGGTTTAATGCACCGCCGACCCTGCGCGCTTCCCGTTTCACGTGTCCGTCCGCCAGCTAACGGTGAATGCCAAATGCATGCTCAAATAGCACACGCCAGCTTCACCAACACTTGCATCATTACCATCACACACAGAGAGAGAGAGCACTGAGAGGATGAAGAGCATTAGGCTTTGACCACACTCCCTTCGTCCGGCTTCCACCCACACCATCACAGTTAGCCGCGATCCGTGACCATCAATGGGTGCTCCCTGAGAGCAACAACAACAAGCGAGGGCAGAAACAAACTTAACACAATAACTTCATTAAGATTCCTTCCTTGGGCTAATGCCTAGGCCCAAAACAAGCCGAGCGAGCGACAGGAAATGCTGCTCTGCGCCATTCGCTTTGCTCTCCATCGGTTCCATCTCTCCCCAGTTCCTTCATCTCTCCACCAACAAGACGAGGCGCAGGCAGGAAAGAAGCAGCAAAATCAAATTATAAACACGCCAGGCCAGCGACAGCGAGACAGAGACGGACGGCGACGACCGAGAGACCAGCCAACAGTTACTCCATGAGCTCCTGGCTGCCCTGCTCCCGCTCTCGATCCTGATTCCACTGCCTGTGCCTCTGCCTGACTCCCCTTCTCACTTCTCCAACACACCGACCACACTTGAAGAAAATATTGCTCAAATATACTTTACAAAGATAAAATAAACTCAACTGAGCGAGTCAACATATTCCATTTTCCGTATTCTTTCCAATTGCTACTTTCTTAAAGTTTTACTCATTCAGGTTCCGTTTTTGCTTATCTTGTTAATTTTTGCTAACAACACATTTTAAGTGTGCTACTAGCCCCCCTTTTTTCCAGTGCAGCGTCTGGCCCCAGTGCATCGGTTTAAGTGTGTTTGTGTGCGTCTGCAAGTAAGTGTGAGTGAGTCAGGCGCAGGCGGCGGCGGCATTCAGTCAGTCATGCAAAAATGTTTGCCGTGCACAGAGTGCGAAATACTAAAAACGGCAGCGTGTGGAGTGTGGAGACAGCCGACTGCGATTGTGGGGAGGACTGGCATGTGGGGGGCCAGCGGAGCGGATGCGGAGGCACAGGCACAGGCCGAGCCAGGCCGGGCACACACACACATACTATATTCCAGCGAGCAAAAGCAATTTCTGGCGGCAGCTACAGCCACAGCTATAGCTATTGCTGCAGGCAGACAAGAGACCAGAGACCAAGCCAGACAAATAATGCGTCACGTTGCGCAGTCGTTAAATTTTCGTTTTCGTCGTTGCCGTTGCCGTTTTTATGGGCAAAAACTGCCGGCGACAGCGGTGTTGTTGTTGTTGTTGCTGTTGTTAGGTGAAGAGAAGGAGGGTCGGACCAGTTGACGGGGAGGGTGAAAAGCTGGCCCAGCTGCTTCGCGAGGTGCTCGAGCTTGGTGGCGGCTCCTCTGCTTCTGCTGCCAGCCAAGAATTTCACAAGTTTCGACCCGCCGTGGAAAGTTATGAGGCCTCGCACTCGGCTCCTCTATACTGGAAGCTGTTGGCTGGGAAATTGGCAGCTAAGTGGACTAACATTGGAGATTTGGAAATCACTTCCTTAACTTTGATTTCCCGCACAGTGGAGAGATTCCTCAGCTTATCGGCTAGTGTGAGGACGGAGTGAAGGAGATAAGAGAATATGCTCCCACTCGTATTTATAGGTCAAATCTTGTAATAAATGCAGGGTATTGATCAGGAAGAAAAAAAGAAAACGATTTCTATTGATAGTCTCCATCTCTTCCAGCATAGCCCACTGAAGACAGCAATAAAAATATATTACAATAAAAATATATTTCTTAATACGTTAGCAAATTATATAAAAAATTTTACTTTTATCATGTAATCCACACAAATTATCCTTAAGCTAATGAACCAGAAAGGTTAAGGGTTTTAAAGTTGCTACTTTAATGGATTATTTGCTAAATCTCGAAGTCTTTCCTTACAAAACCGACAGCTTTAAAATATGGGCCCTTCCAATTGCTGCATCAGCATCTGCTTCGTTACCATCAACTTTAAACGAGCCCCACACCTCTCCTACCAATAATCCCATCTGCTAAAATCCCCATATTCAGAGTTCTTTTCTTTCCCGCCCATAACTTAATGTTAGCCCCCACTCGCTCTCGCTTTAACTGTCATTGAAATTAGCTTGGGAATGAAGAGGAAAGGAAGAGAGTCAAATAGGCTTATGGGAGAGGGGAGTAAGGAAGGAAATAAACTATACGATGGCTGTCTTGTTGTTGCTGCTCTATAAAATCAATAAAACACGCACACATGTGCGTGTGTTCCATTCGCGCACACATACACACATGTATGCTAAATTAGCGCGCCAGGAGGCGCGACTAACGGTGAATGTGGGTGGCCCAGTGGGTGGTCGTGTATTACCGCCAAAGTTTATAATAATCAAAAAGTTTTGCGCTCGGACAGCGGCCCCGCATATATTTCGTTTTCCGTTGTATCCCGAGAGCGTGGCGTGGCGTTTCACGAGCGAGAACAAGCGAGAATCCGAACTCGAACTCGAAACCGAAACCGAATTGCGAATTCCGAACCAAAAGGCGAACCACTGCTGATTGCAGTCAGCTTACAACTGAAATTGAAAATTCAGCAGAGCAAAGTGCGAAGCGCCGCCGCTGCTGCTGCCTTTGCTGCTGCCGCGGCGGCTGCCATTTGCCGCCGTTGACGCGCCGCCACCGCCGCCGCACAGTCCGCACATCCGCGCTGCCCCCGCCGCCACTTCCACACATCCACTGCCACTGCGACAGGCTGCAGCCATCCGCCATCCGCCATCAGCCGAGAGCCATGAGCCATGAGCCGTGAGCCAACAGGCAGGGCAAGCACAGGCCGTGTATTCAGGCCCGGGTCCAAGCCCCCCAAAAGCCAAGCGAGCCATAGCCACATAGCCGTAGCCGTAGCCAGAGCCAACAAAACGTGCCAACTAGCGGCGGCAGCTGAAACGACGCCAGCCAGCAGCAGCAGGCAGGCAAAATAATATAAGAAAAAAAAGTACTAAAGTAAGGCCGGCTAGAAGAGAACGAAGATGGGAACACCCTACTTCATTAGCATGTGCAACTGCAATCTGAAGTTATTGTTCCACGAGATCCCCTTTAAGTTGGGTCGTTAAGTCGAGAATCTTTACAGACTAACAAGGCCACCTTTATCTAATGGTTATCTTAAATAACCAGCTTAGCTGTGTAAATGATTGTAAATTGAATGAAATAATATACAATATGATGCAGTTTTACACAAATTGATCAAAAATTCAAAAGTTAAACTTGCACAAGCATTGCTGTGGAATATATAAGATAACTCCATTCCTCATAATTAATCTTAAATGGTTAGTATTTGCTTTCATGAAACAGGTCATATCTAAGCCACAAATCGCAATGCCCTACACAAAGGAGAGGGCATGAGAAGCGCACACTGAAACGCAAAAAACGCCAGCGAGGAGGCCCAGACCATCCAGTCATCTGGCGGGGCGGTCGGACAGAGGAGGATTGTGCCAGGGGGATGGGGGGAACAGGGAGCAGCAGTCAGCAGGCTGGCACAGGCAGTTCCAGCAGGCGAGAGCCAACGCCAAAGCCAAAGCCACGCCACAAGCTTTTGCTTTTGCCGGCGCGACACACACACACATACATACTCCCATACATATATAATGTGTGTGCAGGAGGATGATGAGAAGGTGGCCGGGGGTTTTGGGGATGGGGAGAAGCGCGCACAAACGCTAAAAACGGCCGCCGCCATTTGCTTCGCTCTGCTCTGCTCACTGTTTCTGCTTTTGTTGTTGCTGCTGCTGCTGCTTTTGGGCATATTATTGCCGGCTATCCAGCACACGCACACTTACACTTCCACTCGCAGAGGCACACAAACACATGCGAGAGAGAGCCAGCCAGCCAGCCACGGTGTCTGTGTGAGTGAGGTGGAGCCGGTGGCCTGCTCTCCTCGCGGTCCTCCTCCTGTCGCACGTCCTCTTCTTCCGCTGCTTTTGCTGCCTACTGCATGCGCAGCAACGACAATCAACGCGCGGAAGCGAGCGAGCCCTAGTAGCTAGCGAGCGAAAAGCATAAACCATGAAGAGAGAGGAGGTGGAAGTGGGCAAGGCGGTGGCCAGGGGCTGGCGTGAAGAGGAGGCTCGTTAAAATCACGCGACAGGAGGCAAAAGCAGCAAAAGAAGAAGCAGCAGCAGAAACGACAACGGGGGCGGTGCAACAAAAGCCGGGCAAAGCGAATCGATGTGAATTTGGCTGTGGCTCCGGCTCCGGCTACCGCTCTTCCTCCTCGCCTCTTTTCCGACTTCCCTTGGCTCCGGCGCCCGTCGCTCAGACATACCAAGTGTGAGGTGATTGGGGAGGTAGGTGAGGAAATTAAAACGGCACTGTGGCGGGGCTACCACCACCCTACCGGCGCGGCGGGGTGGCCACCAACCAGGCTGTAATATAATGAGGATAAAACGTGCGATTGGCCGTCGCAGCCCCGAATTTAATTTCTTACAATTAAGCTAACGAACAACGGAACTCTTCCAGAATAAGATCTGTTGCTACGAAAAATGAGATTATTATATTATCAGGGATGTTGCCTTAAATATATTACTGTAAACTTTTGGACATCATTATCACTTCATTGCCTTCGGTCAAACGAAAACGAATACATTTTTAGTGTCGCCTAACAGTATTAGACTTCTTTCGGCTTAAAAGAACACGAAAAACGTTTCTGAGAAATGTTTGCATCTTCCTGAGATCCTAAGAATAATTTGCTTGCTAAAAAAAACAGTAATCTCAATAGTTTTTGAACTTGCTATGTTGTCCGGAAGGAAGATGGATGGGTTTTCTACAAGTTCCCTAATTTCCCTGCTCGTCAATGTAATTACTTAAAGCAATTCATGGGCAATGCTTAAAGTTATGTGGACTGAGGAATCTTTTGACCAGACACACGATTGAAGCTTGTGAAGCCATAGAACACACACACGCATACACGGACACGTGCGGGCCCATCAGTAAACTTTACCGGTTGTGTGAGTGTGCGTGTGGCTGCGAATAAGGAGTGAGGCGGGGGCGTGAAGGATGGAAGTAGGCGGAGGCTAGTGGGTGGGGAAAGGGAGGTTGGCAGCCACTCAGCCTCAAACGCCAGCTACGCGTAGCAACGGTCACATCCTGCTGAAAAGCTGGATAGCTGGATAACTGGAGAGTTGGGGAGATGGAGAGCAGCCACAACGGAATGGTATTTTCCATTTAATTTTTGCACACTCACACAAACGCACGCACGCACCCGCTGCCATATGTACGTACATATATGATTACAGTGAAACCTGTTTAACTTTGAATTTCTAGCAATAAATTTATTCTATGATTCTTACTATAAGCTACGTACTATATACATACTAGTTTTCTAGTGTTCTATGATTGATTGGTGATTTCTATGTAATTATTTCTCGTTTGACTTAGGAAGGCTCCACTGTTCTTAGCAGCACACGCACCGGGCAGCGCAGGAGCATGAGGAAGTGAAGAGGAGGCGCAGGCAGAGGTGGCCGCAGCGGCAGCAGTAACAACAACAACAGCAGAGGCCCAAGCATTATTGTTGTCGCGAAACGTGAGCGTAACGAATGCGCAAGCAGAAAGGCAACAACAAAGCAAATGCAGGCCAAAAAGGAGGTGCAAAAGGGAAGTGGCCAGGCGGTGCAAAGGGGGATCTCGGAACCAAAGTTTGATGGTGGGGGAGGCGGCTGCGGCAGTTAATGGCGCACAGGCAAAGAGCAACAGCTGCTAACGATGTTGACGCGCCGATGACGGCCACACAACCAAACAGACACATAAGAGAGATATGTAGTATATATAGGAGCTGCTGCTGGCTCTTTTATGGCTAAAAACGCTAATGTGGCGATTGCAAGAAAGCGAGGGCGGGGGGCCATGACAGAGCGCAAAACACGCAAAAGCCCAAGCAGAATAAGCGAGCAAGAAGAAGCTAAGAGCCCAGCGGCGGCAGAACAACAGCAACAAAGGCACTCAGCGCATACATATGTACATAGCTGGAAGAAGAGACACCCTCCAAAAGATGGAACACAGCGAGCGGCCAATATGGCGACCCTTGCCATTTCCCATTCCACTCCAACTTCTCTCATTCGCCCACTCGCACCAACACACTCGCACGCCACAGGAATTAACGCAAAACAAATGAAGCACACGCATGTGCCGCAGTCAACGTAGACGTCAACGCAGGCAGCGAACTCAAACTCACAACAACAACAAATGAGCAGAAAACACACAGAAATGCATTCTCTGTGCAATTCGACCCCCAAAAAGCGAAGCTGGGCGCAAAAATGCAAATGACAGGCGGCAGACAGTAATTCCCAGTGAGTGGGGGGAGTTGGGTGGCGAAAAATATGAGAGAAAAATGGCCGACAGGCTGTAAGCTTATATAATTTAAATACAATATATTTATTTATTTATTTTCGGTGGAGCCAACAAATTTAAATCTGTCAGAAAAGTTTAAATTGTTTAGTTTCCCCACAATACATTTTGTAACACAATTTCCCATTTCACCAATAAATTAATTCGCACGTGTAGATCGGCCTCGCGAATCGTGCAGGTCAACGCTGCGTCACATGTCTCCCTCACACAACACCCCCAACTCTCCTGGTCGTCATCCACACAAGCTCACCGTAATTGCATTGGCACGTTGCATAAATAAATTTCTGTGTCGCTGCTGCAGTTTATTCACTCTCGTTGCAGTTGCAGTTGTTGTTGCTACGGATGGCGCCATTTTGACCGAGGAAGTTCTTTTTGCATACGAGAAGGTGCAGGGGAGATAGAGATGGAGCGATTGTGGGTGAGCGCAATACAGTGACAATGTGAGTGAGATAAACCCGATCACATGCGAAATGCACAAAAATACAGTAAATCTGTGGCAACAAATACAAATATACAGTTAATCAATGAAAACTACCAAAGCGATAAGCCCATATAGAGGTTATTATTGTTTCGGCTTATCTTCAGGTTTGTTTACAAGTTGTATTAAATGCGCACGTGAAAAGTTTCCCTTTCCTTCAATCACACGAACAACCTGTGACAATAAAAAAGAAACACAAAAACAGAATATAAACAAAACAAAAAAGAAGGAAACCGGCAAACCAGAGCAATTTAAACAGGAGAGACAGAGAGTGAATAAAAGAAACTTTCATTTTCAATGTCAAGTCGCAACAACAACAACACAATGTCTGGCGGTTGAGGGAGGATTTTTTGTAACAAGAGAGCCATAAAAAGAGAGCAACAGGGAGAGGGCAGGAGAGAGCGTGATACAGATCTCTGGTAGCATTGAGCGAATACAATTTGTAAACTCTGTAAGCAATTGTTGCCGCTTAATTTTTTGTATATTATGTATATTTACGACCAAAATTCATTCACAAGCTTATTTGTTTATAAACAAAACTTATTTGCCAAAGTCCAGCACACCGAAACACGTGCGAATACTTTTTGTTGTTTGCGAGAGAGCGCGAAAGAGAGGGAAAAACAAACAGCTGTTGAGGCCGGTCGTGTCATCCGGTCATCTCTTTCATACGCCCGCACGGCACAATAAACACGCTACATTGCCTTTTTTTTCAGCACATATACAGTTAGAGAATTTGGCACGAATTGAATTAATTTTTCCTCATTATTTGGCATACGTTTTAAGGGCAGATTTGTTTTTATTATTTTCTTATTCAGCTTTGGTTTGGCCCCGCTTTGTACAGAATATTATTTTGTTGTACTTTTAGGCGGGAGAACGGCTGTTTCCACATGGTGCCCCCCGACTTGCGCTCTCTTTTTCTCTTACACGCCATGTGGCTTACAACACGCCGCGTGACCTTTGACAAAAACAAGACCCGTTACAGCTACAATGCACGTATTTGCACTAACACTAACGCGCAATATTGAAAATTTGCCAAAAAACAAAATACAGACAGATTTTCCTGATTTGCCGCGAGCACACATCGCATATATCCGTATATTATATAGCCCCGTATACTATAAAGGCAAAAAGCTAGGAACTCACCATGCTCGTACGGCGAAAAGGTTCCAGCATCAATGTTGATATAAGGATCTATTTTGATCGAGGTGACATCGAGACCACAGGACTTTAGCAGCGTTCCGAACGAGGAAGCTATAACTCCCTTGCCCACGCCGCTGATGACGCCGCCAGTTACCAGGATGTATTTCATCTTCGTGGAATTTCGGATCGCGGATTACCGTCTCGCGGAGTCGACACTAAGTCTACACTTGTAGGAAGCAAGCCGAGGGGCAATTGCGCCGTTTATTTTGGTTTTCGGTTACACTTACACGTGGTCCCGCGAATCGCGCAAGTAGATTTATTTATCTGCGTATATTATATACATATGCATATATATACCGCGGTAAGTCCATCAGTGTGCCCAGTCTGTTATTTTTAAAAGAGACTATTATAAAAAAGTAATGTTTATGAGGATTTATAGGTTTTTCGGAGGAAAACCTATTGTTTAAGAATGCGTCCCAACTTAATTTAACTCAATTCAGATAAACAATATGGCCTAATTTTTTCTCAAAATATCTGGCAGCTCTAAGAGGGATTTAAGTGTGACCGGGTGTCGGAATATTTATTTTCGTTACTTCTTAAACGATTTTTTAAACAAATACATATCTTGCACGATTTTAAAAAGTACATTTTCTGAATCAAGCATGTGTAATATTTTGTTTATAAATGGATTTGTCTGAAAATTAAGTAAGGTATCCACTCTGTAATAAAATAATGTAATCTGAACACTTCTCGTGCGAAGCATTAAATGTTGCTTGTTTTATTTAACTTTTAGGCATAAAGGTATAAAAAAGAAATAATATAGAAAATGCGTGTGTCAAGCGTGAGAATTGTGTTGCTCATCAGGCATCGGGTTACTTGCTGCTGGCCTCCTGCTGCTCGAACAGCGGATACTGCTCCGTCACCTTCTCCCAGGTGGTTCTCGCTGTGGAGAGGTCCTTGACCACACCCACCACCTCTTCCAGACCGACGCGCACCTGCTTCATGGTATTCCGGTCCCTCAGCGTCACGGTGTGCGGTTCCTTTAAGGTATCAAAGTCCACGGTGATGCCGTAGGGAATGGCAATCTCGTCGGTTCGGGCGTATCTCCGTCCAATAGAGCCGCTGGAATCGTCCACCTTGTGCGAGAGCTCTGCCTTGGTCAGTGCCGATGATAGCTTCTGCGTGTAGGGCTGGAAGTCCGTGTTGTTCGACAACGGCAGGATGGAGCACTTGATGGGCGCCACCAGGGAGGGCAAGGTGAAGTAGCAGCGCTGCTCGTCACCGTCGCGACATTGGAAACTGTGCTCCAGCAGGGCGTACATGATCCTTCCAATGCCGAACGAGGGCTCTACCACACTCGGAATGAACTCCTCCACATGGACGGTCTTCGACGAGTGCTTCACGCTGATGGTGTCCTTGCCCAGCTCGTGGCTTTGGCCATCGGCCAGGGTCAGCTTGTACTGGCCATCGCCGGCCAGCTGCTGTTCCACCTTAGTGATCTCCTCGAGCGAAAGCTTGGCCAGCGCATCCGTTATGTTCTTGGCATCCTTCTTGAAGGTCTTGCCCAAGGCCTGCTTGTTGGGCACAATCTCGCTGACCTCCACGGTCTTGGGTGCCGGCAGACGCTTCTCCGCCACCAAGCGGACACCGGTGGCCGCCGTGTGCTGTCCCAGATCGTAGGCACTGCGATCGGCGCAGCCAACGCACTCCACCCAGCCGTAGGAGGTGAGAATCTCGGCATCCCAGCAATCGCAGGCGTAGTGAGCCATCTCGTTGGACATGTGCTGGCGGAAACGCAAGCATTCCGGCTTTATGCCAATGGCCAAGAGGAACTGCTGGATGCGGGCCATGTAGTATCCAAGGGTTTCGTTAGCCACCAGCTTGGAGGCGACTGCGGCTCCAATTTCCACCTGGGCAGCGGACTTTCCATCCATCTGATTGCACGCAGAGTAGAGGGTCATCTTTTCCGATTTGACATTACCAAATTTGGGATGATCCTTGTGCACGGGATCGCAGAAATGCTCAATCTCCGCCATGGTGAACTCACGCACACGTATAAGTCCCGATCTGGGCGAGATTTCGTTGCGGAAGGAGTTGCCTATCTGGGCAACGGCGAATGGCAGCTTGCCCTGATTAAATTCCAGCAATCGCTTGAAGTTCACAAAGATGCCCTGTGCCGTTTCCGGGCGGAGGAATCCTTTCACCAGTCCAGTGGGTCCAATTTGTGTGGCGAACATCAGATTGAACTCGATGGGTTCGGTCAAGTCGTTGCCGGTCAGGGGGGACTTGATGTTATACTTGGCCAGGACATCGGCCAGCTCCTGCTTGTTCAGGCCGTCCAGCTTGATGATAATGTCCTCGCACTCGGCCTGCAGCGCCGGCGTTGCCTCCTTGGCCTTGGACAGCTTCTCCAGAGCCTGCTTGATGAGATGGTCCAAGCGGAAGCACTCGCCGGTCTTCACATCCTTGACCATCAGGTCAGCGAATCGCTCTACATGACCGGAGGCCTTTAAGACCGGTTCCGGAGTGAGAATCGAGCAATCCACCTCCAGCATTTGTTCCTCGAGGGCAAAATACTGACGCCACAGGGCCAGGATATTGGACTTTAAGGCACAGCCCATGGGTCCGAAGTCGTATTGGCCGGTAATGCCGCCATAAATGGCGAAGCTCTGGTCGTAGAAGAAGCGCCGCTTCAGCAGATCCTCCATTTTTGCACGATCGAAGCTGACCACGCTGGGTGTCAGCGCCAGCTCCTTGTCCTCTAGCACCTTCTTGCGGGCCTTCAGCTCGGCCACGGCCTTCTTCACATCCAGCTCTGCGGCTCCCTGGGCCTTGAGTTCCCTCACCAAATTGCCCTGCTCCTGCACGCGCTCCCGCAACGGAGCCAACTGTGCTTCGATCTCCGGATTGGACATGATGAACTCGGCAGCTGTGGATCGTAAGTTAACCTTTCTCTTTTGCTTCTTGGCGCCCCAAGTGGGTGAGTGAGTGGGTGACGGTGACGCAGACGGTGGTGCAGCGGCGGTACTGAAAAACACTTTCGTGGCAATGTGCTCTCTGCTCCACGTTGTTCTCGCTATCTGAGATCTCACGGCTAGGGTGGCGCTGCGCAGGTGGGGTAGCGCTTTCAGCAGCTGCAAGGACATAAAGGCGAATTTATTGTATTTCCGACAAAAAGCGAATTTATGTAATAAAACCGGCCAAATTGATGAAATACCTTTTAGTAAATGCAATTGGATGAAGATTATAGTGTGGTCGCCTGGTTTTTAGTTTAAGATGCTAAGAAGTTGCCAGACTGAATAAATATGCCAATTATGGAGGTTTTCTGACCTAATCGCTATTTGGTCACATTATTATCACTTTTAATTATGTAGCATTTCTGTTTTCCTCGCGTGTTTTTGCCTTAATTTGCTCAAATTTTCCATTTAGTTAAGCCAATCTCGAGTGCTGCACTCACTAATTGCTCAAACGCGCAAAGCTCAAATTAAACGCCAAGCGTTTTAAGTGGATAACAAAATTCCAGTTTTGTTTTTTTGGGAGAGGACGCGGCGACGGCGGCGTTGCAACAAAAGCAACGCTATGCGACCGCATTTCTGAGCGATAAAAGGCGTGTAGGTGCACTCTCTCACCTGAGAAAGTAAGACTAAGGCCAACTTGCCGAATTGTTTATTGCAAGACCATAACTCATTCACAGGTGCAGTGACAAATAACGGCATTTTGTTTGTTTTTACGACGACGAAAACCACGAAAACAATAGGAAAACAGCAACGGCAGCAGCATCTGCTACACATACAACAACAAAGGCACCTCTAGGTGAGTTAAAAGTTGTTTTTGTTTTACCGTTTTCCGTTCATGTTCTCGTTCTTGACCTGTTTTTATTGTTTTGCGTGTGTTTTTGTGTGTGTTTTGGGCCATAATTTTAATCGATCTCTTCTTTAATAATGAATAATTCCTATTTATTAGTCATAAGTGTAGTGTTTGGCTTGTGTGCGTGTGGAGGAGCTTCCTCTTTTTAATTAGAAACCATGAAAACCAACCCCTGGCAGTGGAAAGGCCTGGAAACCAGTTTGGTTCCTTTCAGCGAGCATCCACTGTAGGGGCGTTTAATCCAGAGCCTTCGATATTAAGTCATCGGACTGTACAACACACATTATTAAAAAACACCGCCATCCATATATACTCTATGTTTGGGTTAATGTTTTTCTGGCCATTTTTCGGAGACGGGATTTCGCTTCAAGGTGTACGGTGGTTGTGGTGCGTGATATAATGGATGCCAAAGATTGTAAACAAAACAAAAACTAAGTCTGTACATACATACCAACATCAAATCCTAATTAACTAGTGCACGTCTCTAATACCAAACGCTAACTTGGGACTAAAAAAAACCAAAAAATAAAAACAAAGGGAATTTCCTAGCTCTGTTAAACATTAAAAATCATTAAATTGCCTAGATATCTGTTTAAAATTACTAAATATATTCAAAGTTACAAAATTTTAGGGATAAAATAATACAACTATAATAAATTATTAGTAAATAATATAAATTTGAATATCATTACTTCCATATTGTTTTTATATTAAAACCGTAATTGTTTTTATTGATTAAAAATAAATAAATAAGAGATAGTTAACATAAAGCTATGTTAGACCAAATAAATGGCAAACTGAAGTCTTTTAAACAGAGCTCAGGAAATTCCCCAAACAATTATTATAAAGAAACTTAATTAAATACTTTAAAAAACCCAATTCCGAGAGGCATACTCTGATCAAAGACTGCTTGTCTTTTCTAGGATCTCCCCTCACCCTGTAAAATTTCATATCCGCACCACACCACCGAACGAACGAAGCCAACGAAGTACCCAAAGCAACCTCTGGCGATGCAATTGAAAGCGCCCCTCAAGAGCAGAAAAATGGCCAGTCTTAAAGATGAGGAACAGGCGGCAACCACAAGCAACACCTCCTCCTCCTCCAACAACAACAACAACACAAATAATGTCAACAATAACCATAGCAGCAGCAGCAACAGTAGAAGCAAAAACAATAACAACAACAACGAGGATGATCCCAAGACTAGGCGAGAAAATTTGGAGGCCAGAAAGCTGGCTCTGGAGCAGCGTCTCAGCGAGAAAAGCTGGCTTTATCAGCAAATCCAGAAACAGGAGACGGCCATTATCAATGGGAACTACGAGCATATGAGCATTAACGAGTTCTTTGCCCAGTTGGCCCAGCAGTATAAGCATGAGCAGCAATTTCAGGCTTTGGCCCGTGAAAACAATTCCATTTTGCGAAGGAAACAAAGCACGACGAGCCGGGAAAGCAGGGAAAGTCAAATGACCAACAGCAACGTCAACAACAATAACAACAATCGACAATCGGAAACGTTATCAAATCGCAGTTCGGAATATGATAACTACCAGCCATCGTCATCGTCGGTAAATGCAGGCGGCGATATGCTGGTGATAGGCGTGGCCCAGCAGCAGGCGCAACAGCAACCGCCGCTGGTGAAGAGTGCCTTAAAGAAGCGACCCACACCGACGCTCCGAGAAAAGCAATTTATGCGCCAGCAACAGCAGCAGCAACAACAGCCGTCGCATCTGTTAATGAATATGAACTACCAGAGATCCCAGCCGGATGTCATATCCATGTACTCAGCCAACTCCTCCAATGTGGCCACACTGAGGCAACCACCGCAGGTGGCACCCCAGCAGCAGCCCATCATTGTGCACTGCGACAAATACTACTTATCGCCCACGCATCAGAGCTACAACGAGGGTGGTTTTATCAAGTCCAGTCAGAATATTAAGAAGTACGTCTCGCCATTAGGATCGCCCAGCAATCTGAGCTACGAACAGCAGCAGCGTAATCCCATGCTTCGGCAACTGGATGCCATATCCTTGGCGCCCAGTTACGTATCCGTGGACATGGAAGCGGCGGCTGTCCAACAGCAACAACAATACCGTTGGCGTTCCCAATCCCATATAGCGCCGCCCTTAACGCCACCACAACTGGGAATCGTAGAGGTGAAATCACACTCGAGCGACATGCTGGCTGTGCCAATGCCACCCAGTCGCTATCCAACGCACGATGAGATCTCCCTGTCATCCTCCTCCACGACGCACATTGAAAAGAAACCCAAACCCAAACAGTGGCTAGAGTCTTCACTAGACGGACCGGCGGTTATAAGGCAAATGGATTCACAGCCTCACAGTCCGGCCGGAAGCAGCAGCAATGGAAGTAGTAATCATCATGCAGGCGCCATGGCCGCGAGCTCCAAGCCACGCGCTAAGCTCTCCTCACAGTCCATGTCGGTGTCGGGTCGCCACTATTCCATGTCCGGCAACCAGCGACCAACTCAGAACTATCCGAGTGCCAGTTATGCGGTGAACACCAGCACCAAGGCCTTGCTGAGTCAATCGACATCGTATCTCAATGCCATTGAGCAAACGATGGGTATCTCGGTGTCCTATCCATTGGAACCGCTGGACATACCACCGTTTCGAAACTTACCGCCCAAACCGAGTCAAATGCAGCAGCCCACGCCGCCGCCTAGACCTCCACCAGCCGCCGCCAGCCAGCAGAATCAGAATTCAAGTTTGAATCTAAATCTCAGTGGAAGCGGCGGACTTGGTCACGGGAGTGCTCTGCAAACGGCATTGGTATCACCCCCTTTAACCGTCGCCACGGCCAGCTTATCACCGGATATACGAATCGAGTCGCCAAAGAACATGACCGTAGTGCAACAGGCCACTTTTCAGCCGTACAAGGAGGTTACCAAGCCCTTCGAGATGTCCGATTTCTACAAATACTCCACCAAGTTCAAACAAAAGGAGAGCGGCAATCCCAACTGACCTATAAGGTTCCCTGGGATCCACCACCACATGCTCTCCTCCCCCTTAATTGTGATTAACTAAACTAATTTCGTAGCTCTGTGCGGCTACGAAGCAAACGTTGGACACGAATTACGAATTTAAAGTTCGTTAGCTAAATTATTTAAGAACAAGACTAATCGAATATTAATATTTAACACGAAAATGCTCTACAAATTTGCCAAAATTTCACCACTTGACCTATGGAAAGCAATTATTATTATTCGTATAACATTTTGACCAGGACAATATGGAACAAGCCTTATGGCAAGATGCCTAGAAAGTATGGAAGTACTTTATAAATATTAAAGCATTTACAAAAGCCCAATCATAGCTTAAAGGAAAACTGACTAGCAATTGTTACAGTGTATAAAATGGAATATTTATACAACTAAAATAATATTTTTTATATAAATATACATTTACAAATATTTTATAGAAGCAAGGAGTGCTTAAGACTAACTATTATTAACAAGCAATAACAACACAAATATGAATAAATATTTTATATTAAAATGTACCCGAAATACGAGGAATTTTATTGAATAATATATTTTAGTGGGTAGATTTTTGCCTTTAAAATCTCTAACGACTTAAAGGGTTTTTTGATCATAACTTGGCTAAAACTCATCTGATTTCAGTCTGGTTTCGTTTTTTCTTCATGGTTTTTATAGGAGAACTTTTCTGCATTCAAAACTCGACCACTCATTTTTTGTCCGATTTTAGACAATTTTGACGATGTAACCCCTTACATTTTTTTTGGCCTAAAAATCGGTAACCCTCTTTGGGGGTTTTTTGATCATAACTTGGCTAAAACTCATCCGATTTCAGTCTGGTTTCGTTTTTTCTTCATGGTTTTTATAGGAGAACTTTTCTGCATTCAAAACTCGACCACTCATTTTTTGTCCGATTTTCGAAAATTTTGACGATGTAACCCCTTAAATTTTTTTTGGCCTAAAAATCGATAACACCTTTGAGAGTTTTTTGATCATAACTTGGCTCAAACTCAACCGATTTCAGTCTGGTTTCGTTTTTTCTTCTTATTTTTTATGGGAGATTTTTTCTGCATTCAAAACCAGATTTTTAATTTTTGGGCGATTTTCGAAAATTTTGACGATGTACATTTTTAAAGTACAGTAGAATCCGGTTATAACGACTTTCAAGGGAC
>VNJV01012536.1:0-10166 GCA_008042635.1 Drosophila nikananu
TGATTGGGATTGGCCAGAAGAAGAATGTCTAATAAAATTGCCGAACTCTTTACCTTCATTTTAGATACGTGCAGCAGCTTCTATACCTTTCAACATTCTATATGCCTCTGTCATGCAGCGTTGAAAATTGTTCTAACCAGATTAAATCAAAATCAAAAGTCTAAGTTTTGTGATATTTTACAAATAAACTCATATTTATAACTTTGAAGTTACATAATACCCCGAGAAAATAGTATATATGTTTTTACATTTTGAATACAGTCAATTCTTGATTGGATGTGCTGAGAAATAAAAGGTTCACTTTATTTGCTTTATATTTAAGTTTTAACGACGAGTTGCGGAAATGTAAACCTCCATAAGAAAATTAAATCCATAAAAGGGTCTCCCAGTTATAATTACCCGCGGTAAATCGCAAGGTGGTTCCTTATCCAGCCATATCGTAGCTCCCGTTTTGGTCCGATCCCAAAATTTAATGCAATTGATTGTGGTTGGCATCCATATTGTTTCGTTGAAAACAGCCCTTCCAAAATATTGATGTTGCCTAACTATTTCGGTTTTGTTTATTATGTCACCAGGTTTTGGCCAGCCCCATGTTTGGCTAGCATCCCAAGAGTAAGCGAATGGAATTGCCATAAGAAGAATGATCGTAGATCTGTAGACCTTCATGGTGGTACATGTAGTAGATTCTGTTTGCTTTTCACATTCTTTATGAATTTGCCATGGAGTGGTAAGAAGTGTGATAATCAGATTAAACCATTAAGCTGCCTTAAGTGTTATGGTTAAACTTGTTTACTTACGTTTTTAAGCGGGGGAATGTGCATGTCCGGGTGAGAGCATTACTGATCTAAAAGTAAATCTTATCTTGTATTTCATTTGTAAATTTGGTTGTAATTATATTAAATAGTACCAATAAAAGGTTTCTATTTCAGCTTAGAGATTTATATTAATAAGAACTATATTGAGCGTGTGGATAACTATTTCCCAGCTTTGACTCTTTCCTGGATTTTAAATCATTTCAAATCCTTCTGAGTGCTTAGAGTGATGGAGCACTACATCACAACTCCTAGTTTGTGTATAGTGACCTCCGGGTGGTTTTTTATTTATCCATATTGTAGGTCCGCTTTTTGCAATATCCCTGAATTGAACGACGTTGATCATAGTTTGGGTCCTCAGTGTAGCTTTGTAAACCAATTTCTTAATGGGACTAGGTCACCAGGTTTTGGTCTCCTGCATGATTGGGATTGGCCAGAAGAAGAATGTCTAATAAAATTGCCGAACTCTTTACCTTCATTTTAGATACGTGCAGCAGCTTCTATACCTTTCAACATTCTATATGCCTCTGTCTGTCTGCCTCTGTCATGCAGCGTTGAAAATTGTTCTAACCAGATTAAATCAAAATCAAAAGTCTATGTTTTGTGATATTTTACAAATAAACTCATATTTATGACTTTGAAGTTACATAATACCCCGAGAAAATAGTATATATGTTTGGTTACATTTTGAATACAGTCAATTCTTGATTGGATGTGCTGAGAAATAAAAGGTTCACTTTATTTGCTTTATATTTAAGTTTTAACGACGAGTTGCGGAAATGTAAACCTCCATAAGAAAATTAAATCCATAAAAGGGTCTCCCAGTTATAATTACCCGCGGTAAATCGCAAGGTGGTTCCTTATCCAGCCATATCGTAGCTCCCGTTTTGGTCCGATCCCAAAATTTAATGCAATTGATTGTGGTTGGCATCCATATTGTTTCGTTGAAAACAGCCCTTCGAAAATATTGATGTTGCCTAACTAATTCGGTTTTTTTTATTCTGTCACCAGGTTTTGGCCAGCCCCATGTTTGGCTAGCATCCCAAGAGTAAGCGAATGGAATTGCCATAAGAAGAATGATCGTAGATCTGTAGACCTTCATGGTGGTACATGTAGTAGATTCTGTTTGCTTTTCACATTCTTTATGAATTTGCCATGCAGCGGTAAGAAGTGTGATAATCAGATTAAACCATTAAGCTGCCTTAAGTGTTATGGTTAAACTTGTTTACTTACGTTTTTAAGCGGGGGAATGTGCATGTCCGGGTGAGAGCATTACTGATCTAAAAGTAAATCTTATCTTGTATTTCATTTGTAAATTTGGTTGTAATTATATTAAATAGTACCAATAAAAGGTTTCTATTTCAGCTTAGAGATTTATATTAATAAGAACTATATTGAGCGTGTGGATAACTATTTCCCAGCTTTGACTCTTTCCTGGATTTTAAATCATTTCAAATCCTTCTGAGTGCTCCATCACTCTACTACATCACAACTCCTAGTTTGTGTATAGCAATTACTCATAATTTGTTGGCCCTACTCCCCGACCCCGACCCGGGGCCCATTTAATTCCATCTTAGCCCTCCCCTTCACTCCCCACAACATAAACTAATGCCCGGCGAAGTATGCTATGCATTTTGGCTGCTGATGTTGCTGCTGCTGCTATTTGCTCACTCATGTGCATAACGTCACAGTTTTTCACAATTTTCGGTTTGGGGCAGGGGGGTGTGTGTGTGTGTGTGTGCATGTTTTTTTTATACTTTTTGCGTGTGGCTGACTTTTGTGAAAATTAATAAGTTTTCAGCCCTCCACCCGCCAATCTGCCAATGCCAAGCGAGAGTTCTGCAGTTGATGGCCAAATAATTTGTCGTCCTGTTTTGTGGTGTTATTTCCAAATCGTTAAACCTTAAATAAACTCTGCTCGCCTTTCTTCTCCTTGCTCTTTTCTTTATTGTGTGTTTGCTCAGTTTTTGGTAGATTTATTATATATGCGAAATGGCGCGCACATTTTGAGTGGCTGACATTTTCACTTGACTGCGAACTTTCCGCCTCTTTTCGAGTAAATCGTGCATGTAGTGGCCCACAAAAATAAATAATGTGAAAACTGAAATTGAAAAGCCACTTCCCAGATTGTTTTCTTATTTAATAAATGAACATTGTCTTGAAGAAGGGATAAGCTTTGAAAAAAGTTTTGTGATTACTCATAAGTAGGATTCATAAATTATAGTTAGCAATTTAGAAAAACATAGTTAAGTTTTATTTCTTTTATTTATTATTGAATATATTATCTATCAATTGTTTATTAACGAATATGTTAATTTTCTTTCAATACTTTTACATTGCTTTGTGTAAAAGAAATCTTTTCTTGCAGTTTGCTTGATGCATTTCCCCCTGTTCTTTTACCCCGAGACCTCGCTTTATGGCACGAAAACTGCACAAATTTGTGAGGCAAAATGGAAAAATGCTAGAAAAAAGGTAAAATAAAAAAGAGACAAAGAAGAAAAAAAAAACGCGGCACAGAAGAAGAAATGTCAAAATGTTGTTCGAGGACGCGGCGGCCTGTCTTATTTAGTAGCGAAAATGAGCAGCGGCAGGCACATCCTTGCTGGTAAAAATGGTGGTTAGAGAGGGTTTTGAGAGCTGCGAAGAAGGGGAATAGCAGGCACGGACAGCGTTTAGATTTCGTTCTTTTTTTTCCAAGGACTTGGTGGCGACACAGGGGGGAGAAGATGGGGCGAAATGCTTCACTGGGGCGCGCATTCTTTGGCTGATTTCCGTTGGTTGTTCGGTTGTTAGTAGATTTTGTAATCACACTGTTCAAAATTTAAATAAACTAAGTATTAGGTGATTTTATAATTTTAATATTCGGAATATTTCTCTAACCTATTAAGTAATATAAGAACCTATGCTTATTATGTTTCCCAACTCATTATGTTTTATGTCCCAGGACTAAAGAGAAAGATCCCTAGAAGAGCGGTCTTTCCCTTGTGATTGTAATCAATAGTTATTAGCAAGACAACATGCAAAAGCTCTCTTCTAGCGCAGCAAAAATACTCTCTTGTTCGCTTTTGTAGCTGCTTTGAATGTACATTGCAGACAAAGCATGGGCGGTAGAACGAGAGAGAGATATTACACCGGCATTGATTGTAAACAATTGTTTATTAATCGGTTTTTACAGACAACATGGTCTTCTGCGATTCTAAAACTGACTCAAAATATTTAAATACTCTTGATTAGATTATATGTAAATTGTACTCTCAGTGTAGTGTTAGTTGTTGGTGGCAGTTGTTGCTGTTGCTGGATGTTGTTGTCATCAACAGCCAGCAACATTATCATTGTAGCTGCAAGTGGCGTCTGTTGCTGTTGCTATATTTGTGCTTCTACTGTTTGTCCTCATTATCGTTTGTCCCATGCTCTCCCCCCTCATGTTGTTTGGCATTTGCATTTCCATAGTCCTTCCATCCCTTCGTCCCTATAAAACAATTTTTTTCGTGTTCCCTCGGCAACTTTAATGGGTTCGTAATGTAAGTGAAGTGAACTCAGCTCTGCTTCTCCATTTACGGAAATAAGTATGCCTCAGATTTGGATCTTAAAGGACTTACAAACTGCACTAAAATGTGAGTCCTGCATTTAAATGTAATATTCCAAAAGTTGGCCTGCGACAAAAAGAATGATTGAACTTTTTGAACTGCGAAAAACTCAGAATTGTTTTGTTTTGGTCTTTCTTTCCTGAGTTAATTAAAAAAAGATTTCTCTGATCAACTTTTCCGCAACTTAACCGCAGAAGTGCCGCATAAATTACAAATTAGTTAAATCAGCCTGTGACCAGGCAAGCTACCCCCATAATTTGCCGAGGGAACTTTGTAACCTTGTTCCAGCCAGCCAGCTTCATTATCGCCATCGTTATCATCTGTGCTTAGGAAAGTGAAAATAATGCAAATGATAAAATTATTTAATGATGCGGAAGTGCGTTGATAAGCAAATGACAAATAATCTGAGCCGAAAGTACTAGCTTGTGATATTTCTTCTTGGGTTTGTTTGTTGGCATCAAAGAAAAGCGACATTGAAACGTTTTCATAGGATATATTATATATGGACTTGGTTAATAAAGTTAATCATGTATTTATCATGGGGAAATATTGATTTTGATTGATAAATGTTGAATTATTAATATGTTTATTCAAGAATTATCCGCAGGTTCAGGCAGAAATTTAAAGCCACACAATAAATATAAAAAGAACTTCTATCGGGTGTACAATAAAATTAAAATAAGCTTGAAATTTAATCGGGTCTAAGCCAGCATTAAAATATATTAAAGAGCATTAAATAAATTAAAAAGGTTGTAAAAAATAAGTACTTACACAAATACTGTTTCTTCTGTTAATCCGAATTCGAACTCTCACCCTTACAAAGCTCAGCTGTTGAGGGCAGGACCTATGCAATTTGAGCTGAAATCTATTTACGTTTCGCTGGCAAAAGTTTCTCCCTAATGAGACGAGACCGAGACCGAGGCCTCATGTGGCAACAGGCGAACTTTATGTGCTCATAAAGTCAAGTTCTCCAACTCCCCGTCCCCGTCCCGTATCGGAGCTCCGAAAATGTGTCCATAACTTCCCTCTGTAATTTACATTTTCATTATGTCAGCCGTTTAGCACTCGCAGTGAGGAAAAAATTCACAAATTAAACGCGTGCCGTTGGATGGCTAGATTGAAATTCATCTGCATTTTTTTTCTCCATCTCTGTGGCGTTAAGTATTTATCTGTCAGACAGCTAAATTAAATCAGTTGTTGATGCGCTCATTTCCCCAGAGTTCGTTATTTTGTCAAATAAAAAACACAGCATATGTCAAAGGGTTGGAAGTAGAGGGGTTGGTAGAGAGGTCGTGACGGAGGGCAGAGTTTTATTTGGAAACTGTTGATATAAATTACTGTGAACTCGCAATCAAATTGTTGAAAATGAAAAGTTTCACGAATTTGTAATCAAATGGCATTTAGCTGAAGCTATTAAAAGTTTTATAAAAAGGGATCCGATTTATTTTAATTTTGTTTAAATGAATTCTTAATATACGAGTGCTACACTAATCACATAATTTAAGATAATTGCTTAAGGAGTTCAAAAACCCAAGACATTTCTGAAGCATTCCATATAGTTGTAGTTTATATATTTTTTAAAAATTATTTATTAGCTTTTTACATTATTTTGATTCCAAATTAAATAGAAATTAAAGACTTCCTCACACTATCTAAGCCATATAGACATTGCGGTTTTGCGAGGCCTTGTTTATCCAGCATTTAGTCATTGATTCGAGGTAACAGCCTGATGTTATGTTTTGTGTGTTTGTAAATTGCAATGTCGCAGTGTTGCACCTACATAAAACGCTTTAAATGATGCGTTAAAAATGAGAGGAGACGACCCTCTCGGTGGCTGGGAAAAAGCAGACCAAACCAGAGGAGGGCACGAACCGGACAAACTGTCGCAGTCACAAATTTTGTCTGCTGGGAAAACAAGGTCTACGGCACTTTGGGTGTGGGAATAGACTCGTAAAGTGTCCAGAAAAGGCAACATTTGCTAATGACAAACAATTGCAGCAGTTCGCCACGATGGCGGCCGGAATCTATGGTTTTCAAAAGCTACTCCCCCAACTTCAGAGCCATAGTTACTTTTATTATTATGCAACGTGCGTTTCCCACCGCAAAAATTCAGGCAAAAAAAGGAAACAAAGGGAGGAGCCTTTAGTTGCAGGCGTGGCATGTGCTGCACATAAATTTTCCTTGGTATTTTTTATGGCCTAGGTATATACTTTTGTAGAACAGGCTTCTTCCTTTTTCGGTATTTTAATTGCAATGAAAGTGTGGTTTAAAAAAATGAACTCATGAAGTTTTTTATGCATTCATAATAGCCAGAGAGTGTCACATGGACCGCAAGTTGGGCGGCGACTGGGATGTGGCCCCAGGTCCCTATGATTTGTGGCATATTTATGTAAATTTGTGGTTTTTTGCCGTTGTCCGTAAAACATCTCTCCAAAGCTCTAGGCTAAAAAGCCAACAGCAGCAGCAGCAGCAGCAGGTGTTGTGGCCGAGCAATTAGTGAGAGTCCAGAACGAAGACCAGAAATAATTTTCATGATGGAGGGACTAGGGGGTATTTAGAGTTATGAATTATATAAAATTTATTACGATTTTTTGGTATCTAGTTTTAAAAGAAAAATATAAATAAAACAAATACCTGAAACCCTCTTTCAAACTTGGGACAGAAGAACACTTAATTAACATCTAAATAATAAATGGTATATTAGGAAAACAGGAAATTGCACTTTCATACCCGACTTGTGCTCTGTCGAAAAATGTGCTCAATAGACTTAAAGACAACTGCAATTTTTTCCTATCTTCAACTTCATCAAGAATGAAACATTTGCCATTCAGCTGGCCACAACTCTTGACTTGGCCTAAAGGAAGTAAGCATATGGCGGCACGTGGCTAATCAATTTGCAGGCCATACCCCCAACGAAGACGAGGCCGACGTGCCTCGTTTATTCCTCTTTTCTAGTTTTCTTTTTTATGTTCCTCTTGATGTCTAGAGCTAAGCAAAGAAGGAATTTTCATTAGATTAGTATTTACATAAAATATACAGTGATTCAAAATGAATTTATTAATTTCACTAAGAGTCTAGAATAATAAAAAGCCATAAAGTCTCACGAAAGGTTAAGACAAATGTCTGATTTTTGAAAGACTTCGAGCTCCGTGTAAGACCTTTCAGAGACAGGTTGACGCCAAAAGGCTTGACCACGACACAGTCTGTCTGTTGACCAATGTCCTTGTTGTCCTGCCTGGACGGAGCACACCCAGCTGAGGGGTACGGTTCGGATGCAAGCTGAACTGTCGCCTGCCAGCGACGACAGGTGTGCATGATTTATGGGATTTACATATCAGTTCGCGCTGATGAAGCGCACTGATGCGCCGGCAACGACAGGCGGACGACATCGGTGACATGCCATGGACAAAAGTCGGGGACAAGTGCCGCTCGATACCAAATAGGCAAAAATGAAATGCAAATTTGTGCACTGATTGATGATATTACGCTTGTTAAGGTCAAGTCCCCAAAGCGACCACACAAAAGTCCCCCAAACAATACATAGTAGTACCTTTCGCCTCATATGGCAAATGAATTTTAAAACAGACAAAGTTACACCAGGAAAAGTGTTGAACACTTTCGGAAAATCAGTTGCAGGAACGCTTGGCCTCCAAACTTTGTTTTTAGTTTCTATATTGAATTTAATGTGCAGTGACAAGGTGCTAGTTTTTTAAGTTTTCTTTCAGCTTTAGTTTTAAAACGTTAAAAGGTTGAAAGTAGGGTAAATTTCTACTTTAGTGTTGAATAAATAAAAAATTAAAGAAATAAGTAAGCATTTCAGAAAGAAGGCTTTTAAGTATAGAGGCTTTTTGAATCAATTGAAATGCTGTCGAAAAGAATGATATAAACGATTATTAGATTGTATCATAGCATACTTTTGGTCCGCTTTTATCTAATTATAAGCTTTGAGATTTCTTTTAACAAGGTTTCAATGTAATTAGTTGATTAATTAAGAGTTTTTTTTAATGAAAACAAATAAAAATACTAAAACTAGCAGCTACCCCTTGTTGGGGGGATATAATATCACATACCTCTCTGGATGAGCTGCCCTGTGGCGCCTCTTTCCCACGGCTGCAAACGTGCTCATTAACCAGACGTGGCAGGTCTGGCAGACGACAGGTCCCGGTCTCCCCTACTGCATAATTCCAAGGCCTACCATCGCTGCGCCCCCCCTGGAAATCCTCAGAAAATCAGCGGCAGGCAACATGTGTTGCTGATATTTTTATGACATTGGATACATGCAGTCTGGGCTCCGGTTCCTCGGTGGCATGTGGAAAGGCAGCCTAAGCCGAAGCTGCCTAATTGTTATGCGCACAACTCACAAACACTGAGCGCCAAAAACAATGGCCACTGTGATTTGCAGACCTACATGTGCCTAGATTTGTGCGTTAACCTATGCATAGGGCCAAGGACCATGACGGAGCCATAAAATTTTCATCTAGCTGTAGTTTTAACGACCCAAATTGGACTTAAGGGCTTTCCCAGGACATAAATCTGCCACAAGAGTGCTTGCGTAAGAATTAATGAAATTGTGGGGATATACTGGTATGACTATGCATTATAATTAGAATATGATAATGCATTCATAATTGCAATTAATTTGGGGTCTTGTGTTTATTATTAATTAAATTTATTGAAGTATATTTCCTGTGAATTTGAAACCACTGAGCTTTATCAGCGTTTTATTATTTAGTATTACTATTAAATATCTTACCTCCCGATTAAGAAATGGTAAACTATTTTAATTTCATATAAGTATAAGGATCTGAGGGGATTGAACTAATTATATTGTCTTATAACTTAAAAAGCAATAAACTACCAATACTAATTCTAAGTTTATAAAAATCCGATCTTAAACCTAATATTAAATAGTATCTAAGGTGTTAAAGTATTTAAGAAATATTATTTTAAATGTTTTATTAAATTTATTCATGAATAAAAGTCATTTTCTCTCTAAAAAAAATTTAAATATTATTTTCTTCGGGTTGAAATAACGTTCAGAATCCAATAATTATACCCTTACAGGGTATTATAATTTTTTGTCATGATGTTCTGAAGTTAGCTTCCTTTTTATACCCTTGCAGGGTATTATAATTTTAGTCAGAAGTTTGCAACGCAGTGAAGGAGACATCTCCGACCTTATAAAGTATGTATATATATTCTTGATCAGCATCAACAGCCGAGTCGATCTAGCCATGTCCGTCTGTCCGTCTTTCCGTTTCTACGCAAACTAGTCCCTCAGTTTTAAAGCTATCTGGATGAAACTTTGCAGATATGCTCCTATACGCTCTCACTGCTATATATGTCGGAACGAGCCGGATCGGCCGACTATATCATATAGCTATATAAGAAAAATAGGTAAATTTTAATGGAACAAATTTAACCTAGCCAATTTTTACTATATTTGAATAAAATTTGAGTTATGGCCATTTTGTATTATTCTTGAATTTCGGTTTTAATTTGATCAAAATCGGACAACTATATCATATAGCTGTCATAGGACCGATCAGAAAATTTTGATGAAAAAATCTAACTAAGCCAATTTTTCACATATTTTCATAAAATTTGAGACATAGACATGTTGTATTATTCCAGAATTTCGGTTTTAATTTTATTCAAATCGAACCACTATATCATATAGCTGCCATAGGAACGATCAGAAAATTTTGAGGAAAAAAATTATAACTTTGTCAATTTTTAAAATTTTTTTTATATAATTTGAGATATG
>VNJV01012539.1:0-17576 GCA_008042635.1 Drosophila nikananu
TAAAAAATGAGAAACTGCAAGTGAGTATCTCGAGCTTTTGTTGGTATTAGCATAACGTCGGTAGTATCATCCATCCATCATCGATAACTACTGTCATCTCTCAACTCATCTCATCTAAGCTGAACTGTTGCTGTCTCTCAACTCACCAAAAAAACTAAATCGTAGTCTATCATTTGTAGTCGTTGTCTAATTCTGCTAACACCTTCCAAACTCATGCTAAACAAAAAGTGTACTGCTAATTTATAAGAGACAAGCTAGAAAGCAACAAAACAATAACTAAGACAAAAAATAAAAAAACGATTTAACAGTCCGATGCCCCGATAAAGACTTTTTCATAATTTAATGTATTAGAAAATCAATAAACTAACCATTCTTGCTTGTTCTTGAATTCTTTAAAAACTGACTGAAAATCGAGCAAATTTTTTATTAAAAGAAAAATATATATATACCAAATAGCATCCTAAATTAAAGATCTCTTGTGCTAATTAACCAGTTTAACAAATATTTTACTTTAATGATGCATTAATAGTTAAATGATATATTTTACTTTCAATTTGAAAGGTTGAGTTTATTACAGATATAAAACATTGTGAAACTGTCAAAGCGAAAATAAGTCATGCCCAGGGCAGGGCTAAATTAGTTACTATTGTTGTTGTTGTGATTGTTATGGTTGTGGTTGCTATTGTTATTGCTTACTGTTGTTGTTCTTTGTGGGTTTTTGTGTGAATTTTGATTTATATTGTTTTTGTATTTTTTTCAAAATTATTTCCAGGACGATGAAGGCGAGAAAAGCGATCAAGATTTAGTCGTAGATGTTGCAAATGAAATGGTGAGTTGAGTGTCGGCCCAGATTCAATGCAACCATTCCCAAATCCCTCTAAATAAAGAAATTATTAAGACCAAAGCCTCACCCTATCCAGTCTGTTTCTTACCGATTTTCTATTAACCACCCATTTTTCGTATCTGCCCATCAGGAATCCCACTCACCACGCCCCAACGGCGAGCACGTGTCCATGGAGGTGCGCGATCGGGAAAGCCTAAATGGCGAGCGCCTGGAGAAGCCCAGCAGTAGTGGCATCAAACAGGAACGTCCGCCCTCACGCTCCGGCTCCAGTTCGTCACGTTCCACACCCAGCCTCAAGACAAAAGATGTAAGCTTTAATTAAATAGCTTAACAAGTATATCAATTAATTGAAATTAATTACATTTAGATGGAGAAGCCGGGCACACCGGGCGCCAAGGCACGCACACCGACCCCCAACGCTGCCGCTCCGGCGCCGGGCGTTAATCCTAAACAAATGATGCCGCAGGGACCACCGCCAGCCGGCTATCCGGGGGCACCGTATCAGCGACCGGCCGATCCCTACCAGCGTCCACCGTCGGATCCAGCCTATGGACGACCGCCACCAATGCCGTACGATCCACACTCACATGTGCGAACCAATGGCATTCCACATCCCTCGGCCCTGACGGGTGGAAAGCCGTACGTCTTTTTGACTAATGAATTTCGAATGATTCCGATTATTAAATAATACATTTTTTTTACCAATTGCAGTGCATACTCTTTCCATATGAACGGTGAGGGTAGCCTACAGCCGGTGCCGTTTCCGCCGGACGCGTTGGTTGGTGTTGGAATCCCCCGGCACGCCCGTCAGATCAACACACTGTCGCACGGAGAAGTTGTCTGTGCGGTGACCATCTCCAATCCCACAAAGTACGTGTACACGGGCGGCAAGGGATGTGTGAAGGTGTGGGACATCTCGCAGCCGGGCAACAAAAATCCAGTGAGCCAGTTGGATTGCCTGCAGCGTGACAACTACATCCGATCGGTGAAGCTGCTGCCCGACGGACGCACGCTGATAGTGGGCGGCGAGGCCTCTAACCTGTCCATCTGGGACCTGGCCAGCCCTACGCCACGCATCAAGGCTGAACTGACCTCGGCGGCGCCTGCCTGCTACGCCCTGGCCATTAGCCCTGACTCGAAGGTGTGCTTCTCATGCTGCAGCGATGGCAACATTGCCGTGTGGGATCTGCACAACGAAATCCTGGTACGACAGTTCCAGGGCCACACAGACGGCGCCTCGTGCATTGACATCAGTCCGGACGGCTCCAGGCTGTGGACGGGCGGCCTGGACAACACGGTGCGCTCCTGGGATCTGCGCGAGGGTCGCCAGCTGCAGCAGCACGACTTTAGCTCTCAAATATTCTCACTCGGCTACTGTCCCACAGGTAATGCAAGCCTTTTGATAAACATAAGTTAATTTCCCATACACAATAGCTGCTGAAGTTTGATAATTTTGTACCAAGTATCCAGAGTAATCCCATACTTATTCAATTTAATTTACTATTTAGGCGACTGGCTGGCTGTGGGTATGGAGAATTCGCACGTAGAGGTGCTGCACGCATCGAAACCGGACAAGTATCAACTGCATCTGCACGAGAGCTGCGTTCTGTCGCTGCGCTTTGCCGCCTGCGGCAAATGGTTCGTTTCCACCGGCAAAGACAACCTGCTTAACGCATGGCGAACACCCTACGGTGCCAGCATATTCCAGGTAAGTTCAAATGCCTTTTATTCATGTCCCAGTCAAACTCTAACCCGATATCTTTATGATTTCAGTCGAAGGAAACATCATCCGTACTTAGCTGCGACATATCAACTGACGACAAATACATTGTGACGGGTTCGGGCGATAAGAAGGCTACTGTCTACGAAGTTATTTATTAAATCCACAAAACCAAGCAGTTTTTTCATTTTGTAATAAGCTCGTATAGTTTTTATTACAACAACAAAAGCAAAAAACAATTAACTACAACAAACAAAATGTTCGAAATCATGCAAATAATATAAAAACAACACCAGCAGCATCGGGATTAAAAAAATAAACATCAACAGAAGGCAGCAGTAGCAACGCATCAAAAAGCGAAGCAAAAATGAAAATTCTATAATATATATATATATACAAAAAGGAAAACTAAAATTTTAAGCGTACTTTTAGCTACTAAGCCTAAGCTAAGTCCAATAAAATGAGAAACCAACAACAAACCAAGTTGAACACACAAATTGCAAAAAAAGAAACTTTAAAAAGAGAACAAGAAAGAAATAAAATTGATAATGTATGCGAGCAACAGAAACGAACGAGAGTATGTTGTAAAAGAAACAGAAATAGTCGGCGATACCTACCTACGTTCATCTTGACATAAAAACAAATAGAAGGATAAGTGCAGGGTCTGCCTGGATTAGTCATTGCAAGAGCATGAGCGTTGAGATTATGATTACCAGCTGAGCGAACGAAGAGGGCGCCGGAGGAGTTTGATGCGATGCGAGTGCTTTAGTTTGTTTTATGTGAGCGTTTTTGTAATTTAGCTAGCTGAGAGTCGTCGTCGGACAGCGAATGCAACAACAAATGTAATTTTTAAGTTGTCAGTTTCCTTACCTCCCCGTTCCCCCCACACAAACACACACACACACATTTGCATAAAAGAAGGTATATATATAAATATAAATGAATATACTTAGTAAGCATTTTAGTTAAGAGTTTTACATTATAAATTAAACACAGAACAAGCAACCCCCACACACACTCCCCATTCTCGCATTCTGGGGGATCAACGAGCTCGAGCAGTCGGCTTCAGCTTGTATGTAATTTGAAAATATGATGTAATGAGAGGAAACAACCTTTGTGTGAATCAAACTCTTTAGAACCAACTGTAAAATCCTATATTTTGTGCAGCTAAGAAAACAACAAAAGCCGCATCGACAAGCGAGAAAAATAGAACACAGCTAAATTGTTTAGTGTTTAGAGTATATATATATATATATATATATATATATATGGAAACGAATCGATTTATATACAAAATATATATAATGCGAACGGCGAAATTGTAATAAGCAAGAGATAGAGTGCAGCACACGCTTCGATTTTTAATTTTACAAATATTATTATTATTGTGGTTATATATGTATATAATTATATTATAAATAATTGAAGCAAAACGAGAAAATAAAAAATTATATGTAATCGAAAGTAAAGCCTCCGACTCGCATCTAAAAGACATCTGTGGTGTAGACACTGCGCTGGCGTGGCAGTGGGGCGCCCTGCTGTCGAGACATCTTGGTGTGCAGTTCGCGCAATCCCTCGCATTGGCGACCCGAAATCTGACGAAATTTGTCAATGGCAATGGGCAGTAGGTTATCCACCAGAAAGATCTTGTTTTTCATCACAAAGTTTGGCTGTAAAATTGGGATATTAAAAAATATCTATAAGCTTCAAGATGGAATCCACTCACATCCACTGCCATGTCGCTGGGTGGCTTCAGTGAGTGCTGGGCAATAAATAGCTCCCGCAGCAAAAGTTCCAGACTCTGCAGTAGCGTCTCGCACTTAGCCAGACAGCCGCAATATTCGGTGAGCTGCAGAAAATGCCGGATAAAAACAACCGTAGACTGCGTGAGGTTCATCCAGGTATCCCCCGTAGCCTGAGCGCGCACATCGATGCCCAATACGTCCAACTCCAGCAAAAGGCGTTTCAGATTCGACTTGGTCTGCAGGTTATACGGCTGCCAGCTCTCCTCTGTTCGGCCTACGGAATCCAACAGTCGCTCCTTAGACTCTTCGATCAGGGACTCGAGGGTAGTGCGTAGCAGGCCCTCCAGGTGGTAGCTTATGTCCAGCCCGATCTCCGTGAGCTTTGTCGAGGGCTTGCGCACTCGCTCCACGCACTTCGCCACCGCCTCCAGGGAAGTGCCTTTTGTCAGATAATGTTTGATTAGCTGGCTGGCAAAGTATTGTAATTCGGCGTTGCACCAGACCACAAGAGCTGCGAAAATGAATTTAAAGTGATTAAATTTAATTCACAAAAGATACCAGAAGCTGGCAGTAACTCACCACTAACACAGGCTGGCTGCTGTTCGAAGGCTGTTAGAAAATCGCAGGCCACTTGCGTTAGATCACAGAAGAACAATTCCGATATATCCGCGTTGTTCCTACGCGCCTCGCGCTGCGCCACCCGCAAACTCACGGCGCAAACCTTCAGCAGAGTAGCGCTCGCTTGGCGGTAGCGTCCCATCTCTACAAGTATTTTCAGCGGCCGCTTGGCGGCCCGCAGAGCTATTTGCAGATTGCGATTGTGACTGTTGGACAGCTCCTTCAGCAGCACATTGATCAACTTCAACTCCTGCTGCTTCACCTTTCCCTCAATGACGCCCGCTTGTGGCACCTTTTTTCTGCTCTCTGTTCTCATAAATTCCTGAGATCGCTTGATCAGATCTTGGGCATCCTCAAAGTGTCGTTGGGCCACAAGAGTCTGGATTTCCTCGCTGGCTGTGCTGAGCCATTCGGGCGTTTCATCCTCCAGAGATTTTGGCTCTCCGGGACTTTGAGGTGCGGTGTCCTTCTCGGGCGTAGCAGCCTTAGTCTGCTGCTTGGCGCGCGTTGGAGGCTGCGGCGCTTGACCCTTCTTCGGCTTCTTTTGTTGGTCAAAGCGAAAGGCTTCCTCGAGTTTTTCGATCCACTCGGTTTTTCCAGCAGCCGTGATGCTCTGGTAGATCTTGGAACCGTCTGGAGTGATGATGTTTATAGCGTTTTTAACGCCATCCAAGTCCTTGATATTAATCACGGCTATTTTCTTGGGGTCGTACTCGGTGAGAAAATCTAGGCGTCTAGATTCAAGAAAAATATTATTAAAGTGTATGCTGAATAATACGCTATTTAGAAACTCACTTGTCATGCTTCACTTTGCAGACGATTAGGACATCGTTGAACAGAAAGAAGAACACTCGCTGAATGGGTCGGTAATCATTGCCGTCCAACTCGATCAGGGCGCCCTCGTTGAGAAAGGTTTTGCCCTCCAGATTCCCGTTGAAGCCCTGCACCATTTCCTTCACAGCTCTGGTGGCATGACTATTCTCCACATCGTCCGCTGCCGCGTTGCTCTCCGCCTCCACACTATCTGCTTTCAGGTGGCTAGAGGCCTTTCCATCCGTCATTGTGCCCAGAATGTTGCGTTGCTCGATTAGAATGTGGGATAACTGGTACATTTCCGACTCGAGATCTGTGCAGGAGGTTTGCATAGTACCCTTAGCAAATTGATCTATAATTTTTAGGGGCGTAACATACGTGATATCTCCTTGGCAGTCTGGATGAACTCCATGTAGTTTTTCTTGCATGTTTGCTTGAGCGTTGCGGCCGTGGTTTCGTTGTAAGCCTCGATTTCCTTCTTCCGCTGCTGCAAATCGCTGCCACCCACGCATTCCCGGGTCAGCTCCTTAGTATCTGTATCGAAATCAAAAGATAAATATGGGAATAACCATTAATTAATGGCCAAAACTCACATTTATCAACGCTAAAGTTAAAATCGTCGAACTCCTTCATTTTTGGAATGTTGTAGGGTTGTTGATAATATAGCAAACTATCAATATATCGATTGGGTTTCAGTCCAAAACAATCGATTGATTTTTTGCAAAAAATACCAAATTGCCAAAGAGGTTCATCTGGCAACTCTGCCACCTTACAATCTCACACCCTGCGACAACTTATTGTTTTGATGAGTAATCTGTAGGAAACTCCGTCATTCCTTATCCCCAAATCGTCGTAATTAGAACAAACAGCTAAGAAATCCAGCAAAATGGACTGGCTTTTCGGCAAGAAGATCAGCCCGGACGAGATGCTGCGCAAGAACCAGCGGGCGCTGAATAAGGCGATGCGGGATCTGGACCGAGAGCGGATGAAAATGGAGCAACAGGAAAAAAAGATCATTGCCGACATCAAGAAAATGGCCAAGGAGGGGCAGATGGACGCGGTTAAGATCATGGCGAAGGATCTGGTGCGAACGCGCCGCTACGCCAAGAAGTTTATGCTGATGAAGGCCAACATCCAGGCGGTGTCCCTCAAAATCCAGACGCTCAAGTCTCAGAACACAATGGCACAGGCCATGAAGGGTGCGTGGATCACCTGATTGATTGCCGTGCATACTGAGCTCTTTCTTATTTTTTGCAGGCGTGACTAAGGCCATGCAAAACATGAACCGCCAGCTGAATCTCCCGCAAATCCAGAAGATCCTGCAGGACTTTGAGAAGCAGTCAGAGATGATGGACATGAAGGAGGAGATGATAAACGATGCCATCGATGACGCCATGGAGGATGAGGGCGATGAGGAGGAAACGGATGCTGTGGTGTCGCAGGTGCTGGATGAACTAGGCTTGCAGCTGGGAGAACAGCTGGGAGATCTTCCCTCCGCTTCCGGATCACTATCCATAGCCGGCGGTGCCGGCGCCCAGAAGGCCCAGACTGCTGTGGCGGCAGGCGGAATAGGTGGAGGAGGCGGTGGCGGCGGCGGGTCTGGTGGTGGCGGCGGAGCAGGTGCGGGGGCTACGGGCGGCAGTGGCGCCTCCTCGCCTATGTCTGATGCTGATGCGGATCTGCAAGCTCGACTCGACAACCTCCGCAGGGACTAAATTACTTCTAAGAAAAACCTTCTGCCCATTTTATATAAGAGCCACCTCACCCCGTTTGTATTTCCCTGAAAGCGAATGTTATATTAAACCGAAAATGCTTGCTTTTTGCTTTCCATGCGTGTTCGAAAAATCGATTAGTAAATACCTTTAAAGAGTTGTTGTCCCATCACTACTAGGTAGTGGTTGCGTCTTCCTACATCGTATTTGTAATTGGGCTTGAGAATTTATTATTTTTCTGAGTGGCGGTACTAAGTCCAAAATCTGGTAAATTAAGAAATTCCAAGCTAAAATACCAAACTTAAAGAACTTAACCAAAGCAGCTGTTTTAAAATTTATGCTATATTTAACTTTTATAGTTTTCACAAATTAACCTTGGAACCCTTTTCTGCTTCACATAAGTATATACTACTCTATAAACTTTATACCTTTCATCGTAAATGTGTATATTTTTCAGTAGGTACACACATATTCGATAAAAAACATAAACTTCTCTTTTACTAGTAACAAGCGTATATATATTTGGAGGGGTACAAATGAAAATTTAAGAGATAACACTACACACAGAACCGGAAGCAAGCCTAGTAACCGGAAATAATTGACAAGTCCAGATTAGAAACCACTGGCCAGGAACACTCGCTCCACCTCACCGAAAACGTTGTCTGCATCTGGACTGGCATCGATTCGCTTCACCTGGCCGGCGGCTTCGAAGAATTTGATGATGGGCAGCGAGTCGTTGTTATACGTCTGGATGCGCTTCTTCAGGCTCTCCATGTTGTCGTCGGATCGACCCGATCCGCTCTGACCTCGGCCCAAGCATCGCTGGACGCACACATCCTCGCCGCAGTCGAAGAACAAGACAAACTGCATGTCCACCTTCTCGGACATCTGACGGTTCCAGCCGTCCAGGTTATCCTGATTCCTGGGAAAACCGTCGATGAGGAAACGCGACTTGCCCGACGCCTTCATGGCGTTCTCCAGCAGTGAACACGTGACCTCAACGGGAACGATTTTGCCATTGCGGATGTAGTCCTCGATCAGAATGCCGAATTCGGAGCCCTCGCGCGATCTTTCCTCTCGCAGCAGATCCCCAGCCGACAAGTGGGTGAACTGGAAGCGGTCCACGATTTTGGAGCACTGCGTGCCCTTTCCGGCTCCAGGTCCACCCAGAACGAACACAACCTTTGGCTTCTCGACGCTCATGTTTCCGTATTTGCTAGGTGGTAGCGGTTGGCTACTGCTGGAAGTGGAGGTGGTTATGTGCCTGCTGCCCTTGGAATGTCGCAATATCTGCTGCGTCAGCGTGAATCCTCTGGGCCCGCAATCGATGGACACTGAAACTCCTCTGGCCGCTTGTACTAAAGCCCGCCACATTGACGACTGGGCTAATTGATTGCGTGGTTTGTGTGTATAGCTGGAAAAGGTGGTGTGACGTCAGTCCCCGGCACAAGCGCAGCTGATCCCCCGCGCATTAGCCAACACTGGTCCGGCGTTGAATGCCAAGAAATGCACTTCCGAATTCTATACAATAAATGCAATTTTAACGATAAAGCGGCTAATTATTTATATTTTATTAATTATTAAATTAACTGCGCCTGATTGTTTTGTATCAAGTCGGCCACTAGTTGGTAGGGAATAATGTGCTGGGAGCCCGCCGCCATGTCCACCTCCTCGTCATCAACACCCACGATCACAGCGGGCACTAGATCAAAACAAAACGATTAAATAATGCAATTATTTATGTGCTCAGCCAGGTTTACCTGCCACATTGGCCTTGAGAAAGACATGGCTCATCAAATTAGGGGTCACTATACGCTGCTCCGCCTCTCCTCTCTGTTGGTTGGGCATATACTGGGTGGCCACCTTGTGGAAGTACTCGTCCACATTGCTAGCGAACTCCTGGGCGAACTTGGTTTCCTCCGGCGACAGTCGCTTGTCGTCCGGCTCGCGAGTCTCCTCCTGGTTGAGTATGTGCTGAGTGTAGGTCTCAATCTTCTGGAGGCGACACCGCAGATAGCTGGCCATAATGTAACGGACGCGCTCCAGCTCCATGCCATGCACCACGGCCCTGAAATCGTTCTTGTCTAGGTCGCGCATCTGCTCCTCCATATGGGCGACCTGCGAGACCATCAGCTCCAGCATGTCCGTCTGACTGGGCAGTATTTCGGGGGCGCACATCTCGTTGATCCAGGCGGTCTCCAGTATTTCAAGGACCTTCGGGATTCGGCGAATGCAACAGGTTACTTAGATTTTATTGAGTTTAAACCTCACCTTTTGGGCTGTTATCTGTTCCAGGTCGTCATCATCCTCCTCCTCAAACGCAGCCCCGTCACTCTCAGCATTTTCCATCTGAGTCTCCGGCACCTCTTCTACATCTGACATGGTTTTAATGATATATTTTATTCCTTATTTTGGTGCTGTTTTTGGCGCAATGTTTATGTTTGCGGCAATAACTTGTGACACTTTAAAACACTAGATTTAGTACTTGAAGTACGAAAAGGCGAAGATCCCGATCTTTCCAACACTGCAACAGCACATGCGATGGCGGCCGCTCAACAAACCGAATTCCAGAAGAATTTTCGCCTGATTGTTGAAAAGATATTCAACCACTGGCAGAATCTCCGACTGGCCGTGGAGCATGGCATGGGCGGACGCAATGGCCAGCAGGTGGGTCTTCCCTCCCACTCAAAGAAGCTCAGTTTGTTAACCTAGTACCGACTCCTTTCCAGGTGGCCATAGAAATCATGGACTATACCTATCAGTACTGCGTGGCGAATGAAAACATCACCCAGGGCGAGCTGCAGGAGGTTCTGGAGGAGCTGATGGACCAGGAGTTCAACACGCTCTGTGACGACAACTCCATCCCAGAGATTTGCAGGAATCTACTGCGCTACAAGCAGCTGGCGGAGCAGAATCAGTATCCGCAGATCGAGGCAGAGTTGAGTAAACTTCCACCCGGCAAGGAGTGGTTGCGTCCGGATGTAAAGATCACATACACCCCCGTGGAGGGCGACTCCTCTTCCGACGATGATGACGACATGGAGGACGACGACGAGGACGAAGATGATGAAATGGAGGAGGAGGCACCTACCACTAGCGGGCGGATGACCCGCTCGCAGGCCCGGAAACAAAAGGCTGAGGAGTTCGTGGAACCCGAGGATGGTTGGACCACCGTGCGGAGAAAATGAAGTTGTTTATAAATTAAACAGCCTGTTAGTGTTTTAGTTGTAATACGCTGTATTTACTTCCTGGAGGTCCAGAAAGCGCAGTGGTGCAATGGGGGCACGTGTTACGGGCTGGTGCTGAGTCCGGCAGATATTGCAGTTTACGGGCAAAGGAATCTTTGGCTTTGAGTCCGGAGCCTTGTTCCTTGCCTGCAACTGTGACCAGGATGTGAACTTGGTTCCCTTTGGGAGAGCCAGTTTGGGATCTACCACAGAAGCAATTTCATCCACATTCACTGTCATCGAGAGGTTTATGGCCGGATAGATGAGAAAGGCGAAGAACCAGGCAAACACCAGCACCAGGAACGGAATAAAAACGGCAAAATATTTATCCGGCAGATAGGAGTGCAGCCCAAACTCAAAGGGCAACACAGCCCAGGCCACGTATATGGTGAACAGGACCGTAAACAGCATGTAGAAGGCGAAACCGTAGATCGCCCTATGCGGAGTCGGAGCCGGACTGTGTTCCGGCATTGTCGTCGTCGTTCTTCCGGACTACTGTTTCCCCTGTAGACTCGCCGAACTGCTTGATGGTGTCCTGGCAGAGGAGCAGGCACTCGAAGAAGGACGTGATTGCTGTTCGCAGGTTCTTCACTTGGTCAGCTTGGAATGTAACTACCAGAACATCGCTATCCAAACTGAGGGTCTTCTTTACAAAGTTCCGGCGTGGTTCCTGGTCAACGCTCAACACTCTGTAGGCGATTTCGGCGAGCCGCGGCGTCTCAAAGGGCACTCTTATCGTGCTGTAAAGTAAATTAAAGCTGAATTCATTGTATTTTTACATTTTTGGGTAAACTTACGATTCATTTGGCTTATTCGCTATTTGTGGCATTATTAAACTTTTGATGTTTATTTTTATTGTTCATAATATATAAAAATAGCAATATATCACGATGTTTTTTTGTTAGAATATCGAAATTCCGATATTTTTATTTCATATTTTTCGGAGTGTTGAGAGTTTAACTTATTTCAAGAAGGACCTATCATATTTGAAATTTAAAGCATATTTCTGACATCATTGATTTATTTTATTATATTATATTATAAAATATACCCTTCACGGCAGCTGGGCACACAAAAACTTTTGGTTCTGCGCGAATTGGCGTTGCCAGACCGCCATGTACTGCCATAAGCTGTTATAACACACGATTATCGATTGATCCATTTCCCATCTCTACCTCAAACTGTCATCTCTATTCATCAACACGCGCTTATTTTGTAAATAAACGGCTCTTCGTTGTTATTCATTAAAATAATGAGTTTTCTGAAACCCAAGACCCACATAGAGAAAGGGGATGTGGTGATATTGTATTTGAGCGTTAGCTCCATGCACGCCATAGAGGCGGTGCCCGAGATAGTCAACAAGAAGGGCGAGACGATACCGCACATCTTCCAGACCAACTATGGTTCCCTGAAAGTGGAAAGTTAGTCAAAGTCTTGAACTTTTAAGCCGTTTTCTCACTCCCACCGCCATTTTAGATATCATTGGTGCGGAGTATGGTAGCCGCGTGGAGCTGTCCAAGGGCTGGGCCCATGTCCTGCAGCCGACGCCGGAACTGTGGACCCAAACGCTGCCGCACCGCACGCAGATTATTTACACGCCGGATATCAGCATGATACTTCACCAACTGGAGGTGCGTCCTGGTGCTGTGGTCATTGAATCAGGCACGGGCTCGGGCTCCCTCTCCCACTACTTCCTGCGCGCCCTCAAGCCCACTGGCCACCTGCACACGTTCGATTTCCACGAGTCGCGAGCGGATCAGGCGCGCGATGAGTTCCGCCGACACGGGCTTGCCGACTTCGTCACCGTCTATCACCGGGATGTGTGTAATCTGGGCTTCACCGAGGCCCTAGACGGCCAGGCTGATGCGGTGTTCTTGGATCTGCCCTCACCGGATCTGGCGGTGCCGCATGCCTTCAAGGCGTTGAAGCTGTCGGGTGAGTGGCTAACATCGCGTTGACAACAAGTTGTCAAGTTTGCCCGGGCAAACAGACAGTCGGGCCAAGCTCCTCGGTCATCAGTGATGGGCAGGGTTCTTTTGGGTTATACCCGAGTGGGGTACAAGATATATGCGAAAGAGATGCCAGGACCAATTATAATATTACCAAAGATTTAAGGTTCCCCAATTTAAATACTTTAAGCTTATTGAAGTTATACTCAATGTTTAACCTAGCTAAAGCTTTGTTAGGTACAAAATTATAATAAATAAGTACCTAACAATACCATCCCTGTCGGTCAGTCAGTCGGTGATCCATCCAGCAAGCCAAAGAACCAGTCAGCTAGTCAGTCCTGCTGCCATTTCACCCAGTTTGACATTGAATGAGCCCGCTTTTGACACTTGATGTGGCCAAAGGCAGGCTGACCGGGCGAGTTTGTCATTAGGCGGATGGCAACTTCAATTGTCCAACAGGTTTGAACCGGACCTAAGAAAGGTACAATGAAACGGCAGGCAAATTAAGTGGGATATCGGAAGACCCATTGAGTAATATCATTTAAATATAAAGGGTAAACTCTCGTCTACAAAATTGTAGGCCTTAAGCTGAACCAACACCACCATGAGTGGGCTATAAAAACACTTGAATATAGTGAGAGCATGATATTCTTAAATCTCAATTCGCCAAACTCGTATAAACCTGAATTTCTCCCCCTCCATCCGCAGGCGGTCGTTTCTGTTCGTTCTCGCCCTGCATCGAGCAGTCGCAGCGCTGCATCCAGGAGCTGACGAAGCTGGGCTTCAATGAGATCGTCTCCATGGAAGTGCTGCAGCAGGAGAGCGTGGTCAAGACCCGCACTCTGCCCGTCATCGATCTGGAGTTCCTTAAGCTTCCCAAGTCGGAGGAGACGACGACGACGACGGCAGCAAATGCCGAGGAGAGCAAAGCGCCCAAAGAGGTGAAGAAGTACCTGACCTCTAGCAATCCCCAAGTGCTGCCCGGTCACACGGGGTTCCTTACCTTCGCCACGTTGCCACCGAATATACCCAAGGTCTGATGGTGAATAAAGTTGCATTTATTTTTATTACTCGTACCCGATTCTCATCATCATTCGTCGTATGAGTAGGAGTAGGAAAACTCCTCGAAGAACTTGCGCTCGCTGGTCTTCACAGAGCCGCAGTGGTAGCAGCGCTGCTGCTTCGCAACCTCCTGGGTCTTGCGGTTCCAGGACTTCCTCTCCGGCGCCCAAGGTGTACGCTGCTCGGGTATGGCCACTTCGGTGCGTTCCGGATTGCCACTACATGTTGGGCATCGCCCAACGACATTGGGCTTGGGCAGCATGCCGTAGATGAGGGGTCCTGGCGGCTGCTTTCCGTAGATGGTAACGATTTCAGGGAGGCTCGAGTACGGGCGGGTGGGAAAGAGCTTCTCTCGATTGAGGAAACTACAATTATGAGTAAGAATATGGAAATATTTAGTGGAGCTTCCTCTTCAAGGATCCTACTCACTTAGGTCGCGGCTCGAGCCAGAGGTTGTTGATGCGCTTGGTGCGCATAATGTCGCCCAGCTTCTGCAGCAGCCGCAGGTTCTCCCGCTCGATTTGCTGCTGGCGCTCCCGCTCGACCTGCTGCTTCTTCCACTTGCGCTGAACGTGCTCGTGGGCGCGCGGCGTATGGGTGTCGATGGCCGGGCGGGCGGACATGACCTTCTCGCGGTGCTGGGAGTATCGCAGCTGCTCCCACGGCTGCTGTAGTAATTTGTCGCGACGCGAGATCATCTTCTTCGGTGGTTGGTGACTTCGACGGATAAGTGTTGATGGGCTAGCGGTTTTTTCACCACCTGCCGCACCTGTGTGTGTTTGCCAAGGCAAACAAACAAGCGGTGTGCGTCGCGTCCATAACAACCTTGCCAGGACAACGGACACTCGGCTCGCCGAATGTTGCACCATCATGCTGTGGGATTAAGTTCAACAGCCAACGGCAACGGCAGCCTAGGCGGCGGCCGCTTTGCTCAGCTGTCCTGTCCGCCGAGTTGTCCATCCGATCCGCGCGCAGAGTGACATCTCCAGTGACTTGACTTGCAAATTTGCGGCCCATGGACGAGTGCCCCATGCACAGTTGTTACATAATTCTGGGCCGCCGTCGCCGCTGCTGCTGCTGCTGCTGCTTGTTAGGTCCCCGGATTTCTGTGTAGTAGCCGCTCCTCGAGCTCGGACTTGGTGTGGCGGCAAAAGTTCCTTTCTTCTTTTCTGCTGCTGCTGCTGCCTGCTCATATGTCAACCGGCAACAACATGCTGCCGGCAACTTGTTGCCGCTACCACTGCCACTGCCACTGCCGCCGTTCTAAATACTCCTCGTTTAGTGTTTTGATGGATGTTAAGTGCCAGCCTCATATTGGATTCAATCATTCTGTATCGATCGAAATGGGTTCTTGGTAATCGCTCAGTTTGGTGCCTTTCCTATTGCCAAGAGCCAGAAGGGTTCATTGATTCAGCTGTCGATAAATGTTCTTGTTTTAATTTTATTAGCTTCAAATAAATTTTATTAAAATAGATTTGAGGCAACTTATTTCTGAAAAAGCCTAGCTTAATCTGGCTACCAACAATAAAAATAAACTCTTGTGTTTATTTTAAGAAACGCTCCCACATTTGAATCATATTTCTTTTATAGCTTTATTGACTCTTGGTAATCGCTCAAATATTAAAACAAAAAATATGATTTGTTTATTTCACTCCCAGGCACTTGCAATTCCCATCGATCCTGTCAAAGAAACAAACTCGGCGCAATTGTTCTCGTTTGAAGTTGATTAGCCCCCCGTTGTTGCTTACAAAATGTGTCTATTGTGTTTGCTTGCAACCGCGGTGCGTGAGTCGGCAGTATTGGCCGATATTGGGGGAATTAAAGGGTCCACGCCGCATTATTGGTCAGTTAATTGGAAGATCCGTAATTTGATACCGACAATGGCAACGTGTTGCTTATCACAGCTCACCTTGTTATGCGGCGGCCCCAAACGAATTATCTTGTTTGATGAATCGACAACTGTATCGAATTTTCACCATGCAGCTCCGCGGGGTAGTCGGTATCGGAGTCGTCGGAGTTGGAGCCGAATTCGGAGCCTCTGGGTCTCCGGCGCTCTTCTGTTGTGGCTGCTTTTCACCTTTGGCCGAAAAATGCCTGTTGCCCCATCCGCTTGACTCCCCACTAAACACCTGCTTAGTTGTGCATAAATTTCATTTGGAAATGATTATTTTTATTGAAATTTTTTGCTGTAAAATGGCACATAATTGTGCCGGCCTGGCTCTGTGGTCCCAGCATCGGGGGCATTGCCTTGGCGTCGTATAGAGGGTGCAGCCGTACACCCGCCAGCTATATGGCCAGTTTCTCACCTTTAGAAGCCGGCCCCAAAGTTTCAAAAGCTCGTGGCGAGCGGGGACGAGCGAGAAATTGATGGCAGCCAGTGCCTCACTTGGGTTTTGCCATTGATTTAGTAGCTCAAATGGTGGATACTCTTTCGGTACTCATATTTCGACTGAAAAACCTTATATTCATAATTCAAAATTGCAGGCAAATCACCCCATTATTACTATATTAATATTCAACATTAAATAATGTGTACTTTCAGATTTTAAATATATTTCTATGTTACAAATCATGGACAATTTTTGTTCTTTTCCAGCCCAATTTTCTTTAGGTTTGTTTCAAATTTACATTTTAATTATGCGGATTTCTAACAAAATCCCAATTATTCAAATAATTTAATATTGTGTTTTTGATTTCCATTTCCTTTAAATTAAATATGTAGACACACCAGGAAAGTGTATAAATCAATCAAAGGCTCATAAAATAAATATAAACTCAAGTATTTAAATGTTCTATACTTTATTAAATAAATAACATCTTGTATATTGTTAAATAAATTTATATTTACCTCGAAATATCTTCCCAATGCGTCATAAAATTCTCTAGCTTGAGCCACGTAGCTAGCATCGATTTACAAATTGACCCTTCTTGATGCAGTGAACCCTTTTGTTTTGGGCTAGCACTCTCCTCGCATATCATACAAAGTGTATACACAGACAATACTTGGGGTCCTGTCCATTTATTACATGAGCCGGCAACAACAGCAACAACTGCAGAAAGTCAGTTGAAAACTGCGATTTGCTGTCAGCTAATAATAATAATTTCGATATTGAAAATACGTTTTCTTAGTTAGGTACGACACTAAACGATTTCGCCCAGTCGTCGGCGGTGCAGCAGTGCTAAAAGTCAGGCAAAGGCAACCCGGACAACTGCAGTCAGTAACAACCAACAGATTCACTGAAAGAAATAGGTGAAATATAGAAATAAACTAGCTCATTATGTAATAAAAATTTAAAAAATACTGTATGTAAATATTCAGGATACCCAGTAATTTGATTAAGTCTTATCACCTAATAATAATCCATCATTTAATAGTGTTGTCAGTTTGAAGGACTTATAATTAGCTTTAATTGGTTTCCCATCCATAAAATGATCTACGAAGGTTGCCTATATTTTTTAATATTTATTTTTAAACAATTATAAAATTAGTTATATTTTTTCCTCAGTGCACAACTTGACCGCTGGTGGGGGCGTGCTATTTGCTGCCGCTGCTTCTTCTCTCGTACCCTTTGCGGACAGGTGGTGTGTGGTGTCGATGTTGGCCGCTGGATCCTCGACTGCTGGCTGTGCTGTGCCCGTTGGTGTTCAATATGAGCCACAATTGAGGCATTTAATCGAGCATCTCTTAACACGCCTTGGAATGTTGACTTATTATTGGCCCAGGCAGGCGGACGTACTAACGGACGGACAGACGGACAGTCGGACTCGAACTCGAACTCCCTCCTCGTATCTGTATCTTTTGGCGCGACTGCGGCGCAAGAGTGTATCTGTGTGGCTAGGGTCCGCAGCTTGGAGTCCGGAGTCCCGGAGTCCCGGGCCTGGAGTG
>VNJV01012540.1:0-22754 GCA_008042635.1 Drosophila nikananu
CGTCTGTCCGTCTGTCCGTCTGTCCGTCTGTCCGTCTGTCCGTCTGTGTCAACGCCTAGATCTCAGCAACTATAAGAGCTAGAGTCACCAAATTCGGTATGTAGGTCGGAATGTTTTGTAAGCAGATCAAGTTTGTTTCAGATTTAAAAATTTCCCTCCCACTCCCCCGCAAATTAATAAAATCAATAAATCAATAAACGCCTATATCTCAGCAACTATAAGAGCTAGAGTCACCAAATTCGGTATGTAGGTCGGAATGTTTTGCACGCAGATCAAGTTTGTTTCAGATTTAAAATTTTCCCCCCCACTCCCCCGCAAATCAATAAAAACGTTTTGCAGCCGCAAATATTACCATATATCTTTCTTTTTGTGCATAGGCATGCATATGTAGAACATGTATCAATACCGAAAATCTGGTAACGATCGGATGAAAAACACAAAAGTTATTTACTTATCAGTGTGTTATCTATTTGGCAGCTAGCAACAGGTGCATCCCAAAAACAACAACAAAACTGATGAGCGCAAGAAACTAACTCCCGTGCGCAAAAAAGAGAGGAGGGGTTATCTCTGTCTCTGTCTTGCACACGCAAGTGCATGAGATGGTGGTGGTTTTGCAAAGAGCGAGTTTGTTTACATTTTGATATATATTTTGGTACATGGTATATAACAGTCGTTCACGAACGACTGTAGCTTTCTCACTTGTTTTAAAATATATTTTTTCCGAAGAAAATTAACATGTAAAAATATGAATATTTATTGATTTAGATTTTTAAAATTGTTGAAATCATGAATTTGTAAAATTTTCTTTTCAATTAATATAATAAACAAATTAAAAAAGAAAAGTTGTTCAAATTTAACAAAAATCATTCTTGTTGGTTCTGTTGGTTTTCCTGTTCCATTTCAAATATCAATTGGCCTGCTATAAGGTTAAACTTTGGCTATAATAATTAGCTTCCATTCCTATTTATAGTTTTACATATTTTTTAGAGAACTTTGGCAAACAAAACGCTGTGGTTTATGTTCACAGCAGTAAAATAAACAAGTTCACAAAGTATTTATTTCTTTTTAATCTCTCTAATTTTTCTATATGAGTAATTACCTAAATTAATAGCGTCTCATAGAATAATTTTCAATTATATTTATGGTATTTTTGTGTATTTATATTTATAATAAAAATGATAATTTATTAGGTTTCTGATTAAAGCTTTTTATTTAATTTATAAAGTGAAACAATATTCCAGTTTTTATATAATATTGCCTACCGATTTCTACAAATAAGAAAATCTCTTACGTTTCCAAAGTGTCATGACTACATGCAAATACATATAGTACACTAAAAGATCTTTCATAAAAAAGTGGCTTGCATGGATGGAGGCCATACTGATCCCCTATCCCCCCGCAGTTCCTTCTCATATTCAAATTCAAATCGGCGCCGGCGCCACCTGCCATCCCGTCGCTGTACTTTTGCACGATCCGCTGCCGTCGTGTAGTTGTTACCCCGTCATCCGGTTGCCTTGGCCCCCGATATCGCCCAGAGACCGCGAATAAAGGCGATCGCCAACGAAGCAAACTACGAGGTGGCCGCGGCAGGAATTGCCAGAAACATTGTTCTCGTTAAACAGAATCATGTCCAGTGCCCTTGGAGGTCGATCGTGGGCAAAGCTGAGCAGAGCTGAGCGATCCGATTGCGGGCCACACAGGAATCTCTGTCTCCGTCTCTGTCTCAGCCCTGATCCCAATCCCGATCCCAATCCCCCATCCAGATGATAGAGACAAGCCAGTGGCAGGGGGCTGTTTCATTGAGAGTTGCTGGCGGGCCTCTAATGACATCTAGTCCTAGACTCCTAGATATCGTTATCTCGTCCTGCAGAATCGGAGAGACAACCCCGAGTCCGAAGTGAAACCGCAATGACCCCGATCGCCGCAGGAGCATTGTCTGATCCTCAGGCAAAATCGAATGAGCAGAGGCTTCGGAGGAGGAGTGTCTAATGCCCGACGCCCCGCTGCGAGGTGAGCACACAGCCGCCTATAATTGAGTTATACATTCGACTGGCCAACTGACCCCTCGGCGTTTGGGTTCCTCCTTCCTGTTCCTTCTCATCGGAGTCCTGCAGCTAAGCGGACAATGTTTTGACATAAATAAATGCCTGAATGACTTTAAGTGATGCCAGCTTACTTTGACTTTCTATGCGCCCCGAACTCGGTTTTGGCATGATTTATGGAGCACGATCCGGCGACTGCTCAAGACATTACTTTCGTATATTTCGCATTAATGGGGGATCGGGGATCGGAGACTGGACAGGGATGGTTACGGTTCCGATGCTAATTCGTATTCAGGTAGTGAGCGGAAAACAATAAATATATTCGCAGCCGGCTTGAAAGCGGGGGAGATATTATGACATACACCTCTTTATATTTACAAATATGCCCAGAAAGTGGCTTCGATTTAGAACGATAATAAAAGTGATTATCCCAAGTTCGGTTATATGATTTTAAAGTTTTAAAGTTATTTGAATGTCACAAAGAGTTAGTTTGCTTTAAATTTTTGCTTTTAAGTTGACCAATGTATAAAAACAAATCTCAGAAATGAAGCTAATAAATAAAATCTTTCCTTATTCAATCGATGCATTTCTCTGATGATTCCAATATACTTTCATTAAAAATCTCAGTTGCTTGTTATAAAAAGAAATTCACGATACTTTAAAATAATTAACTTTCTAACACTAGTAATTAACTTTTTTGCTGATATTCAGTGTACTAAATAAATAAAGATGTATATGACATTTACTTTGTGAAAATTACCATTTTTACGGAAAAACAATAGCATGATTTATTCCTACACATATAATTTAAAAGCAGTCTATATTCTAAATATGACATTTATAATTAAAAGCTTTTTCTTAAAGTTTTAATGATAACGTTTATATTAGAACATAACGTATTTCAGTCTCTGTTCCCAGGCATTGCTGATGTAAATAAATAATTTGGTGAAGTTACCTATGCAAATGTAATTTAAAGCCTATTGAGGATTTATGCCATCAATCTAAAAATATCCTGCCTGAATGAAGACACATAAACTGGTTTTTTATGCTTAAACATATGTCGATGTGTAAATATTTTTCGCTGCAATAATTAAACACATAAGTATGCTTCACAAATTGCATTTCATAAAGTGCTGCATACTTTCGGGGTTGAATCTTAATTTCCATTGTAAGTGGCGTAAGCGCGATCGGCATTTCCGGTGCGCAATACATTCTATTAAATTAAATACAAAAACATTGCTATATTGATTTTAGAGCTTATTTGCTTATCTAATTTTATATATTTATAAAAAGAGTGTCATTGGCCTCTATACTAAAATCAAGGATCTTTCTAGTTAAGTTATTTTAGAAATGTATGGAGTTGACTAAGGTTAAGGTAAGATTGACTAAATTTCTCGTAACATTTATTTATTTATTATTTTTATTAATATTATTGTAGTTTATTTTTTATATTATTGTAAAAACCTACTAATAATATTTCAAATATGCAAGACGAAACTCTAAAGATCAGCAGAACATAATAGAAATGATTCCAGTCTCTACTTCAAAATACCAATATATATCTAATGTTTGATAAATATAAGATGCCTTGAATTATTTAATAATTACGATGCTTATATATTTATTTATCCATATAGTATAATAGCGTTATTTCCTCTAATTCAATCCATCTTTAGTAGAAGGACCTTGATGAGTGTTTATGGTTATGAAATTCTCCAATTAGATCAATATGGCATTTCTTCAGGTACGTAAATATTAAAAGTATAATTGATGGATCCATTAAAGTAAAAACACAATACAATTAAGAAAGAAATACTTGTTATTTTATTAAATAAAACGGATAGATTCAAAAAATAAATTAATTAGGCCTAATAAAAACATGCTTATCCCTTTCCCAGCACATTTGTTTCTTTTATCATTTGGAAAAACAAATTAAATTATGTTTTAATTTTAAAAATCAGAGGGAGTATTTAACAACTGTTTACAAGTACTTTAATTCTCTATCCTAAATTTATTTACGTGTTCAGGTATTGCATCATGAATTGATTAAAAAATGTTTTTTATTTCCTGGGCATCGAATACAATTATTTTCGGTATTTAATTATTTTTTTCAGTCTCATTAAGAACGTATCAACAATTTTCAATTTGATTTTTTTTAATTTTTCTTTTATGAAATAAAATTAATTTACAGTAAGTTTTAAGTATATTATGAAATGATTTGCTATTTCTTATCAAATTTACCTTATTCTATTTAATAGTTCGTTTTACAATATCACAAGGTAACTTATCGGATATATAATTCTAGAAATATCGTTTATATCTCATCATTTGAATTTTTCCGCTGATCCAAATCTTCTTAAAGTCTTCAATCGCCATATATTTGAAAACCCTGTAAAATAGAATTATTAATACATTTCCCTCCAAATTATTCAGTTCTAAAGCGATCCACACAAACCATGCAGCTCCAAACTTGACCAGCTTCCTTCAGAATCTGCTCCATGACAATCTGAAACAATGATTAATATTAATGCTGTGAACTTTTGTTTAAAAGTAAAACGAAAGAGTATTAATCAAAACCCATATTTACCAGCTTTCAAAGTGCACTCGTTCGACTTCCAAGTGGAGTAAGAGATGAGGGAAACGAAGACGATGTCCAGGTGGAGACAGTTTGTCTGGTTTGACTACCTGTTGGATGGGCACACAGTTGGAAGCGTGCAAGAGGCTGCCCGACTCATCCATCGGATAAGAATCTTACTCAATGGATCGAAAATGAATGAATCAATTTCATCCCAAAATCAAGTTTATTTTTGTCTTAATGTCGGTGAATCGAGAATGCATCGGCCTTTGGGCTTTCCACATCTGAAATATCAAGAAGATTAACCGTAAGATAAAGAGTTTCCGGTCAAACAAAATAAATGACACAACGAGTTGACAACAGTGATGATTGGAAATAAGGGAAGTGTCTTTTACTTATCGAATTTAATTTCGGTAAGTATAAAATTGTGAATTATTATTTTTTACTAAGTCTACTAAGATAATTAATTTATTAATAATTAATTAATTAATAATCCTGAATGATACTTTTATTAATCCAGTTTCTTAAATGTTCCTTAATTTCTTTATCACTGAAATATGTGTAAATTATTAAGTAAAACATACCTAATTCATTTTAGTTTTTTTTTACAAGCTGGTAACCCTTTAATTTATTAATCTATAACGTGTCCACCTCTCCAGAACCCACTGTATCGAGCGGCAAAAGATTCCAAAACAAAAGAACTCCCAAATGAAGGCCCAATACGTTTGGGCTGTTGAACGGGTATACAGACCAAATAAACACGTCGGTTTCCATTCGTTCCCCACACTTCACGGCCAGCTAATTAATGACGTTGGTCCAGTCCCCAGTCCCCAGTGCCCAGTCCCCAGTCTCCGGCCGATCCCCCGATCGGTATATAGAGTGCAGGCCCTATAGAGTGATGCCATTTTGGTTTTCATTGTCGCTTTCGTTTCCCAGTTCGGAACGAACGGCTCTTATACTTCCCGGCTCGACTTGGATCGGCGGTGACGGTGTCGTAAGTGAAGTGCCAATAAACACGTGATTTACTTAACGTGGGCTCTCGGGATCTCTCTCTCTCCCTGGCGGGGACAGTCGAAAATCATGGGCCTTATCGCTGCCATCGGCCATCAAGATGCCGCTCATTAATTTTAAAATTAGGCGGGTTTTCAAGAAGAGTCCGAGTGCGGGGCCGTGGCGGAGAAATGATGTCCATCTCTTGGCTGAAGACCGACTAAACTGGCCAGCCCTGGGAGTCGGAGTCCCACATGCCTCGCTCCCGATCCCTCGGCTCCTCACCCGATCCCCGACCGATGCATTGCGACCGACCATGAGTGCATAAATTAATTAAGTCGGCCGGAATGGGAACGTGTCGACCTTTTGTCTGGCATTGTGGCGAAGATGGCGGCCTGGCAGCCTGGCAGCCTGGGTACAGAGACTCTCGTACATGTGCTGGGGCCCAAAAGCCGTAGGACGTTGTAAATTAAAAGCCAGGCCGCGGCGCAGCGCAGCGCGGGTCCTTTATATGTATATGCAGCTCCGCGGCAGACTGAGTCATTTGCATTTTGCCATCCGTTGGCCGGTCGGTTGGCTTGGCCAGCCTGATTATGAAAGATGCTGCGTGGGTGATAAATGGTCGTTGTCAGCGGTCTAAACCCCTCGACTGTTGCACTTTCAGGGCGTAGTGAAGTCAGGACTTTCCGGGCTTTCAACCCCCTCGTTAACCAAAGCTAACCCCTTTCGCTGGGGGAGATTAGCTCTCCGGACTTCATCCCTCTCGAAGGCTGACAAGGGCCGTGGACCGGAGCCAATGCCAAAAAGGCAACACACAAATCTAATAGATCCCGATTGAGATTTAATTATTTCACTTAATTTTCTGGCTGACTTCGTGCTGCCTCACAAGTTAATGAAGCGAATAAATTTCTTGGCAATTATTCTGCGGACTGTTTTAATTGACCGCAAGATGCCCCGACTCGGATCTGGACTCAGACTCTCTGACTGACTGGCTGACTGGCTCACTCGCTGGCCGGGGCAATCAAAGGGATAAGACGTCGAAGGCCGCAGCAGGAGCTGGCTAATTAACTAATTGGCAAGTCATTAACTTATAAGCCAGTGGGATTCCAGCTCCTAGTCCGCCTCGAGTAGCAGCTCAAGCTTCACCTGCAATTTGTGGCTGTCTCTGCGTCTATTGTTGGCTGACTTTTAAAGCCGAACTTGGAGTCATCCATCCTCCGCCGACCTGGTTTATGATGAGTGATTGTTATGAGTTGTCAAAAAGGCATGTGTGTCTGGGGCTCTCCCAGTTAAGCAGGAAATCCAGCAGGATCTGCGAGAGTATGCCGCGTCAACATATGCAAATAGACTTGTCTGAAGGTGGCCAGCGGGATATACGTGCATATATTCCACCCTCGCCGGGATAAATGTGTATTTCCGAGGAGTAAGAGGTACGTGGTACGAGGTACGAGGTACGAGGCTGTCGACACCGCCCCTTGATAACAATCAACCCTGTGCGGCAGCGGCGGCTTCGGCGGAGTTTGCTTTAATGTTTTGACAGTAAAATAAACATATCCAAGTGGATGGCAAAAGGTGGGTGGTTTTTTGGTGCGCATGCACGAGTACTCGCTGCCCTACCTCCGGGTACAACGAGGTACACACATGTTAATGCCGCAGCAGAGGGGTCCAAGCACATAGATGTCAAATATAATTCATCATCCTGCTTGGGGGGGAAACATCAAAGCCAGCCACTGCAAGGACCCTGCACCAAGGCCGAAGGACACACGGCACAACCGGCACAGGCAAACACAAAGTCGCCAACAGCATCATTATCATCAGACGGGCGAGTGTTTTTGTCCGGTCAAGTGAACCAAGTCAAAATCCAGAGCACAGTCTGTCTGGGGTGTTGAATGGAAACTATAGCGGGACAGGACACTGAGAAAAGGTGGGAAATTGGGGATTATCATAAGAAAGCGATGTAAAACCTTAAAGAATTTGAGGCATTCAAAGAGTGTCCATAACGCTACAAGCAGTATGTCCTCTATAAACTTTGCTAAACATTTATAAGCTGAGAAAAAACATGTCGAGAACCCGAAATATGGAAAATAAAATGTTATCAAATCATAAAATATAAACAATTCTATGGTCAATATTTTTCCCGAGTGCAATAAAGTTATTTCTGAACTTTGAATTGGCCCAGCACTAGCACGTACCAGATAAAAACAGGACTTTTTCCAATTGCCCAACTTAGTTAAGGCTCGTTTTTGGAGCAAGGTTTACCGCAGGGCAAAGAGCGGCACTTATGTCGAAGGATTCGCACGACGTCCTTTTAAATAATTAATTTCAATTAAGGGACGAATCTAACTTTGGCCATCAGTTGGAGTGAAGGACTGTGTTCCGCTCTCTCACCTGTTTCGGGCTAACGGAACTGCCTGCTGCCTGATGCCGGGCTGTCCGTCATAAATATTTTATAACATCAATTACCAAGCACTTAACTTTCATGAATTTAATACGAAAGCCGTTCCTGCTGCTCCTGCTGCCGTTTCCGAAGGCAGACACTCATTTATCTTGTGTGCCAATGGCGGGCAATCAACACTCCACTCCACGTCAACTTTTTTGTGTCCAAGACAAGTGTAAGCCGGCGCAAAGAACACACATCTGCACACACATATGCTTATAGTGTGTGGCTATCGAGTCCTGGTCCGGGTCCAGGATCGGCCACCCCAAAAGGGAAAAAACAGTGGCAGCAAATGCCGTGATTTACTTCCCCTTTGGTGCAAGAAATCCCGAATAAAATAAAATTAAATACGCATCAGGAGCACAAGTGCTCGAGTCTCGAGGCCCGCGGCCAGGTCGTGAGCCCCTCGTCTGGCTGATAAAAACAATATCAATAGCCCCCGGGAAACACACCCCCTCGCACACAGAGGACTCGAGCGTCTGGCCCAAGATTTGGAGGCTGTCGTCGTCGTCCTAAGCCCGAGTCTCTCTGTATCGGATGAAGGCGGCGCGTGCCGGTGACGCACAATTCCCCCATTGATATTCATGGTCGATTTTCGGGCCGATATACTCCTTCCCCGTGCCCCGTTCCCGGGCGAGAGCGGAAAACAAAACGGTGCCCACATAAATAAATAAAATTTATGGCAGCTAGCAGCGGTGAGCCGTCCCAATTGGATTTCAGATTCCGGATTTCGGGGCACTTGTCCGTGTGTATATAGCGGGGCTTTGATATGCCCGATTATTTCTATTTGATTGTTTGATTAGATCGGGGGCAGCAATCCGGTGAAATGTGGCTAGAATAACAGGCCGCTTAGCGGGATGTGTTGACTAAGTTAGTCCCTTGTCTGTGCAAGTGATTAATTCGATTTGGCAGACACCAATAAAAATATGGTTAAGAAAACAAAGGCTCTTGTATATTTAGATTACTTGTTTTAAATAAACTATGCTTAAGTTTAAATATAGCCCCTCGAATATTATGTTACAATCTGGGATCAATTATATTATTTTTAGGGTATAGGGTAGGTTTTTATTATTGCAAACTGAGATTTTCTGAAACAGACATAATTGAAAAGACTTCATTGGGGCCAAATCACAGTGCAAATCGCACCACAACGTTTTTCCTAAAAAAATAGAATATAAATATAATATTCTTTGTTATAAAAAGTTCCATATGAACCTGCCCTAAATATATATAAATGTAATCCCTTTAATATAAGACCCTTTAGAATACAGATGTTTCCATCAAAGATCATTAATATTTTTTCTTAATCGCATGGCTTCTTATATCTTTGCAGGGTATTATAATAACAGTGTTAAATGTAGCGGAAAGTGCAAAACTTTCAATGTGAAACTGTAATTGTGAATACAAATTAGAGTTATTAATATTATTGTCTAAAATTGAAGTTTAAAAATAAGCTAACTAAGCCAAAGCGCATTAATTTTAAATCTTCTTTCCGTGTTAGGTTTTAGTTTCTTAACAATTTAGTAAATTGTATTCCGGAATCACCGAAATCTGCAAGGTAGTTGCCCATTTCCGGTTTTGGGGTTACAGGGGAACAGAAAGCTACGGAGAAAAACTCTGATCTATTACAAGCTAGGTTAGGTTAGCTAAGTAACACATAAATGTTTTTAATATTTACCTAAATGAGTCGAGTTTTAATGATCCAATTGCAAACTGCAAGGGGACACAAACTTCGGCGTGCCGAAGAAAGCTTAATTTCTTTTTTCTCTTCACTTCGGCCACTATTAATTTCAATTAAATGAGCAAAGCTAAACAAACCCCTTTGGACGGAGATCCCCTCGAACTCGTATTTAACTAATCTGGCTACAAGGACACACCCCCGCGGTGAAGGATTGATTTCCAGGCCCCAGCCTCTTCACTTGCTACTCGAAGTCAGAAGGGCTCTAAAGTCTCGGTTTATCTAAATGCTGCATTGTGCTGCTAAAGTGTCCCCTGAGATTTTCCGAGGCGTTGAAGCGTGCCACCCCGGTTTTCGGGCCAAACAAAATGCAGTGGTTTCCGGTCCGCCAGCGACCCCAGGAACGCTCCAGGTCCCGGGTTCCTGCTCCTGCTCTTGCTCGTGGTGGGAGTTAATTCGCCAAAGTCAGTAACCTCATCAGGCAAACGGCTAAGCGCCTGTCTGAAGGTCTGAAAGTCTACTGCTGCCGGGGTGTCGAGTCAACCTCGTCGTCGTCGTCGTCGTCTACTCTGCTCTGCCGCCGCCACATTAAATTCACGCCAAACGACGTGAGGCGCATATGTTTATGAGTCTCGTCGAGATTGAAAGCAGGCAATGGAGCCGGGGGTGGAGTGGAATGCCCATGGTTAACCGAAAAACGAAGCAGGACAGGACGCTCCGTGCATAAAAGCCTCATGGTCACCGCCTGCTCTGGCTCTGGCTCCGGCTCTTGCTCCGAGCTCGGCTTTCTCTCCTCGCCGCACGCTGCCTGCTAATGGATTTCGTGGCACTGCCAATTGAAGGGTTAGGGCTGCGGGAGGAATCCTCTCCTGCCTCGCAGCATGCTTTCAATTTACTTCCACTTCCACGGCCACGGCCACTTCCACTTCCCATTCCCTTTTGTGCCCATGGAGGACTACCTCTTCCTCCACCAAAACGCCGGGCTCTGTTATTGTTGTTGCTGTGACTTACGCACCGTGAATGAATGCCAAGGGCGCAGGAGGTGGGCCAGCGCCCGGGGGATGCCCCAGGTTTCAACAGAGAGAAATTTATAACTTCAATTTATAGTAATATAGAACAAATATTAACTTTATTCTGATTAGGTTGTGGAATGGGTTAAAATTGTGGACCCTCTCTAAAATAAAGTCTTAAGAGTTTGTAAGTCAAGTCAAGTGTCAACTCATTTTACAAAGGCTTTAAGTTCGTGAACTTTCTTTTCAATGAAAAATATACTTATTTGTCTCAGTATTTATTTTATAATATTTTTTATTCCCATTTAAAATCACTGATTTTTCTCTCAGTGCCCGGGCAGGATTTCGTTGCACGCGACTTTCACACTAACGTAATAAAGAGCTCAGCGACACTCAAATTGAATACGTCTCATGGTGCGAATGCCGTAATGATTTTCTATGTGGACCTCGATGCAGATAATGGGGGCGACCTGGCAGCCCAACCAGCCCTCGGTCCACCCCAAAATCCACTCCCCTCGAGAGAAGTGGAGCGGGGGAAAGAGGGGGAAAGAGGAGGGCGAAGGCCACCCCAGGCAGCGTCTGCGGCCTGGGCGTTTTTGTTTTTGTTTTTGTTTGCCTGGTGATAGAAATTAACCCCTCAATTGAGGTTGAATTTAATTTGGCGCAAAATGGCAAGGGGGTGTGTTCCATCCTCTGAGTGGTGTGTGTGTGTTGTGTGTGCTTTCCGGCGGCTGCTCACTTCGCCGCCGTTGAAAGTAATATCGCTGTTAACGCTAAAGGGCCATTGTCAAATTGTCTCTTATTAATTATGATGATGCGTCGTGTGCCGCTCCGCCCGAGAAAGGGGTGGTGGTGGTGATGGTGTGTGGAATGCAAATTTCTGGGACCGATTCCTGGCACTGGCGTCTTTAACGTAATTTATTGCTCGCTGCTCACGGCCGGGCTTAGGGACACGGGGCACAGTGAAAAGTTAAGGCTGGCCGGGGTGCTGCTGCTGCTCCTTTGGAATCCTTCTGCCTTCTGGCTTCCGGGGGAGGGATGAGCGTGTGGAGCCCGGAGATAAGGTGGGCCTCGGCTCCGGGTGAATTGATTTGGGACGAAACTATGCACGGCACCCATGCAAAGTTTGCTTAATTTAGCCCAGACAATGGGGCTCCATGGAACAATGGCGCAGAATGCCATCATCCCATCATCGGGCCGGGCGGGCACACACTCTTGTGGTGACCACACATACCCCCAGATGACTTTTCGGGGTCCTTCGAAATGCAATTCGACAGCTTAAACTCCCGTGGGGGAATTTCGAATTAAGCTGGCTAAATATTTCTGAGGCTGAAAAGAGTTAAGTCGGCAAGACTGGGGGGCACATTCCTTATCAAGTATATGAGGGACTTTAAGGCCTTTCAAATTATGAAAGATTTCTTTAAGGTTTCATTTAGTATGAAAAAGAAAGACATAAAGTTGGATAGCCATATGTGAATTTGTGAAGTTTCAAGTTCAAATGAAAGCAAAGCTTGTATACCCTTGCAGCTTGCAATTTGATAACGAAAATCGATCATAACTGAGCCAAAGAAGCATCGGTTTTGTAAACTTTCTTCTCTATTTTGTTTGTCAAAAGATCCTACAGAGAAAGATTATTTTAAATCCTACACAATTATTTCCCCGCAGTCTCTTTAGTACTTTAACCTTTCATGTCTAACAAATCCTTTTTAATTGGCCATTCACTTTTGTGAATTATCACCAAGTTGGTCAGGAAACCTATTTAAGACAAAAAATAAAAATGAACAAGGAAAGGCCAGCGGACACCTCAGGTGTGGCGGGATGGCACTTCGCCGTCTCCGGCGCTTGCTGACCCCCAAAGTGCCAACAATTTATGGAGTCGCAGCAAGTCGCCTAGCGCCCGCTGATCGCGTCTCGCGAGTCGCGTTCCATTCACTGGCGATATTTCACTGCTTTATTAAGTTAATTTCATATATCACAACTGCAGGCGCCAGTCGCTTGTAGGGCATTTGAGTGGATATACCCCCGTTCCCGTATTGGCCAAGACCCCTTCGAAGGCTCCTCTTGACCAGGACGGACTGCAGTGCGCAGCTTGAGCTCGTTACTTTGATGCATTTGGGGCGAGCGTTTATTTGTGGACGCCACTGGAACAACAGCGGGACACTGCACAGGGAGAAATGTGGGGTTACTCCAGGCAGAATACCAGTATTTATTCAGAAAATGTGCGGTGAATTAATGGGGGAGTTAGGGGAAATATGATATAAGATCTTCCAAGACTATTTTGCGTACTGGATACTTAAGTATTTATATATATTATTTTATCAGGAATATATACATTTTATATGAAGAAAAGCATCCTAGTAACTCGATTTAATTTTCTTTTGGTGCATTCTTTAATACCCTGACTTGGTTCTGTCCGATCGCGAGTAACCAGTACCTGAGGTTCGATTAAGATAGCTCATCAAATCGTCGGCCTGAACAATGCCCAAATTGGCAACATCACTCAATTGATTGGCGCGAATTCCCACTCCCCGTGACTTTCCCCAACCCTCAAGACCGAAAAGTCGACTGTTTTTTATGCCGGCGACCGCCCATTAGCCACATGCGCGCCTGCGTGACACAACGGCATCAATCAAAGTTTCACCCGTTCCCATGACATATTCCTGACTGTGTGTGTGGGTGGCTCCGGATCGGGGATTGGAATTGGAATTGGGACTGGGAGCGGGCATAGGTTTTGAGGGGTTGGAGGTGCCACCTCCTTTCTGGCCCATAGGCGTGTATCGGGTGTTCCGGGTGCCGGCTGCGCGTAAAAGACATTTTGACAAATTCAAGTAGCGCCATCTACACTCGACTTTAATAGCTTTTATACTGCTTGTCACGATATTTCATCAGTCAGCCAGCGGCGGCGGGCCATGGCCCTAACCACGGCCCGAAAAAAAACGAGAATAAATGGATTGACACACATGGCACTGGCAGTGGAGAGAACCATGGAGGAAGCGCGAATTTTATTCGATGTTATTTCCATTTGAAAATGAGTTATTGACACATGTAGCCACCCCCGAAAAAAGGGGGACAGAACGCAACCGCAGGACCAGCTCCCGATCCCCCAACGCGCTCCCCGATCCGTAAATATTACGGAACATTGCGTGGGAGCGGCCAAAGGCAAAGAGCGCGCATAAATTTCGGGCTGCCAAAAACCGGGGGACTCCCCCTGTAACAGGCCGACGCTCGTTCAGATTGCGATTTGCTTGCTTTCTTTCTCCGATTTGATTTATTTTATTTGCTCTGTGCGGCGCCGCAAGTGCTTCGCCCAATGGTTTATTAATATCGTAGGCGTTGCTAGTAACGTGCCGCTTTTGTTTGCCGAAGTGATTCGCCAACCGGATACGTTGCTCGCACTCGTAACTATATTATATTCCCACAACAACGGGGGAGAGCGGTTAATCAAATATCTCTCATTATGGTCGTTAAAACACGGGTCTAGTGGGGGTAACACCCGCCGGAGTTGGCTTTCTTTTGGGATAGTTTACCTTGTTATTTAGAGATTTAATGAGCGCAGAGGGTGGATCTCATTTGGAGGTAGTAAGGGGTTAATATGAAATGGGTCTATCTTTGACTTGTTTAATAATACTGCTTGTAAAAATTAGCAGAAAATGTATATAAAAATGTTTTAAAATATATTGACGGAGCATATCAAAGTAAAAAGTCAATAATCAATCAATCAATCAACTTAATTCAAAAGAGTCTTTAAACTATTTAAAATTTTTGGATAGGCAGCTGTGAGGTCAATTTAATTGCGTATGACTTAATAGCAAATAAGTATGACAAAAATGTATGACAGATAATAATAAACTTTTAAATAGATTTTTACAGAAAAAAACTATTTTCAAGGAAATAATAAAAATAATACTTATGAGATGAGGGCCTAGGAGAAGATTATTTATAGAAAAAATATCTTGTATTGTAAATATTAATTTTAAAGTATCACTTTGGGCCTAACGGTGCTTTTTGGCTTTCAGGAACACCCATTGAAGTGTTCTAGGGACATCAATTGAATTTAAAAAAATAATTTATTTTTAAAACAACTCCAATCATTAAAAAACAGTTAAGCCAAGTTGACTTGCCATAGAAATCCTCTCACTAAACATTAAATTCATGCACCTTTCAGCCATTTACCTAAATGCTGGCTCTTAAAGAGCGATGCTGCACTTCCCCAGTTCGATGTATTTATATCCTGACAGGATGTGGCAAGACACCACAACTAACATATAGTTAGATGACTGATTGATGAAGTAGATGAACGAACGAGCGGACAAGTGAAGAAGCGAATTGCGTACGTGAGTGTGTGTGCCGCATTAGATATTCATACGCACCGTGGTCCGCAGCTGGATAGGGATATGCATGGGAGAGACGAGACGAATGTCCTGGGGCCGCCCAGGCGCTGTTGCTGTCTGATAAATCACATATTTTCGCTGATCAAATCAATCTAATTGACATCACTCAAAATGATGGCGGAAAAGTTTCCACATTCATTTTCGCATTCGGAAAAAACGAGCAGAAAAAGAAGCGAATAAATGAGTTCCACCCCCGCAGAACGCCCCAGGCTCTGTTTTGGTTTAATGGTGGCTCTGTTTTGCTCTTGTGGTGCGTACCCATTCCCCACTTGCCATCCGCCATCCACATGGCTACCCCCAATTCCCATTCCCATTCCCATTCCCACTCCCATGCCCGCTCCCAGTTGCCTATGCGGTAAAGCAGCGTGATTTATTTTCATTCCGATGGCAACGCCACCCAAATTCGACGCTCCGTCATCCTGACATTCGAATTGAAATGCAAATTCTGACGAATGTGCGCTGGTTTGGCGCACATGCCTGGATCCGTGTCCGGATGGGAGTACGACCACGGAGAAGGAGGAGCAGGAGCAGGAGCTGGAGCGGCGGATTGACTGACGAATGACTCCCGGCGACAGTAGGCGGTAAATGAGCGAGCTATCCATGTGTGTTACTTTCAGGACGCAGGATACACACTCCTATATACACGCACACACATGGGTATAATCAAAGCCATCCCCACATAGATATGGATTGGGATTGGGACTGGGATTCAGGACTTGGATTCCGGTTTCGATTCAGGTTGCTGGTGTGGCGTACCTTCGCATGTGCGTACCACTTCACATGCATCCCACGCCATTTGATTTGAATAGCACGAAACGGCATCTCATTTACTCTCTCGCATCATTATTTTTGATCCGAATACCTAAGATGCTCGAGGACTGAATCCGGCTGCGAGGCCGTGTCCAATCGATTACCGGTGGAGCAAACAGTGGGCCTCAGCCTCAACCGGAATAACCCAGGGTAAGTTAACACTCCCGATTTATTCAAGTGCCCTCTTGAGCTACGATTTTTAATTATTATTATTGAAAAAATCATTTTTGAGGATTGTTTAAGGTACCTTAATGTTAATTTCGAAACCAAAATAAGATGGTTTACATATAGATTAGAGATTCAAAAACTTATTGAATACGAAACTATACTTCTTTTGTAAAAATACTAGTGGGTAGTATAATTTTATACAATTAAGTTAAACCTACAAGAACAAATTTAAATATATAAGTATTTAATACTTTAAAGCAAATATTTTTTATTGATTTCAAACCAATTGTGATAAATATTCCAACAAATAAAAATGAACACTTTAAATTCCAAATAATTTTGTCTAAAAATTTGTATTTGCTTTAAGTTTACTATAGCTCATGTTAATCTTGTATAATTGCCATAAAATTAAAGTTATCCTCTTCTAAAGCAGATTTAAAATCCTTTCTCATTTCTCCCCTAAAAAAGTTAAACTCCCTAGTCCTAACTTGGTGGAAAACTCACACTTTTGGCCACACATATTAATGCACCTAGACTGTGCCATGTGCTACGGACTGTTATATAGCCGTACTCGTTCCCGTACTTGCTGTATGGTATATGGTAAATACTCACCCCAACAACTATGCCCACAGGACAGGATCCGGACAGGAAAGCAGCCGGTTTCGTCAGTTAATTCAACATCTGCAAAGTGCATGCATGTACATATTTTTAAAACAATGTCTGTTACCAGAGGAGGCCTACTTAAAGCGGGCATCATCATCCGCAGGAGCAGCAGCAGGAGCAGGAGCAGCAGCAGGAGCTGGAGCTTCATGCCGTCGTCCATCAGCCAGGACGTATGTAGTACGTGGTGTCGGCCAGCATGTAAATGCTGCTTACAGGCCCAGACAATATTAACAATTCCCCGCAACTTGGCCGACACTGCACTCGAGGTGGTCCTGGGTATGTCTCTGTGTGTGTGTGCTGGCGGACATTATATGCACATAAAGTTCTCTCCTTCGTCCTTTTGCTGCCTTCACTCGGCTGCCATGTTTGTGTTTTTGTACCCGCCATAGTCGTCGCTGCTCCTTGGCCACGTTAACAACTGTATCCCTTGTGGGCGCTCTCGTTCGATGTTGCCGAGGATGTCCCTCGTGCCCTGTAGGAAATGTCCTGGCAGCCTCCTGAAAATATGCCACAATATTTTTTAATACTTTAGTGAAGTTCCGGAATGTTTACAGGGAGTGAGAGGATTAATAAGCAAACGGGGGTTGGAAATTTTAAATTTAGGATCTCTTATATGTGAAATAATTGTACATGTTAAGGAAAATAATTAATTAAAGCTAACTTTTATAAAACAGAAACCCATTACCTTTTACTAGAGCTTAGTAGAAGTCACACTTACCATCCCGAGTCTAAAGATCAACTGAAAAATAGATTCAAATCCCAGCTTTAGCTCTAAAAATTCATTAAAAATCCTGACTCCTCCTTTGCCTGGACCACTCCACATACGGACAATCCTGTGTACCTAACAGTCGTGTGGAATGAGTCCCAACTGCTGATGGTGTGTGTGGTACTGTGTGTTGTTCTTGGACTTCCACCATCAGTGATGTTGTCGTTGTCAGTGTCGGTCTCGGTCTCGGCGGTCCAGTCGCAGTCGCCGTTGCCGTTGCCGTCGCCGGCAAAGTTGTTCAAGTGGCAGCTTAATTCGCATAAAATGAAAACACGCTGTCTACATTGTTCCTACAACTTTTGGAGTTTTTTATGGCACTTAAAATGGCTGCTAGACAAAGGCTTAACAAACGGCCACTGCAGGATCTTTATTACGTCTGCGCTGGCGTGTGTGTTCTCCTTTGCTTTCTGGCCACCTCCAAGACAATAATGGTGTATCCAAAAGGCTTATTAAAGCTGCCTGGCCAACTATTCAAAAATTCAATCATAGCATCCTGGGAGCGAGAAAAAAAAGCAGGCATACTCCGCTTATACAGCCAGGGATTGCGGCTGATTCGCTACGTGGATGTGGCTGTGAATGTGGATATGACCTGTTTAAAAAAGTGTCGCCACCCAACGCCGGCACACACCACTGGCCAAAAATCAATAAATGCAAATTCATTTTTATTGTTAACATTTAAATAAAAGGTTGGTCTTCATGGCCAGCATACAATGTAAAAAGCCCGGGAATGCCACCTCCGATAAACCAACGTCAATGAAAGCACTCACATTTTTTTATAAACTCACTGTTCTTCATCCACAGGCGCCAGACCTTTGCGGGCCCAACTCCCTCCATAATTTTCTCAACGTTTTGGCCCTGGTTCACCACCCTGTCCACCTGGCCAAAAAGGACATCAGGCAACAGAGTGTTAAGCTGCAAGTCCGCAAATAATCGAGGGCGGTGAATCCCATTTTTAAAGCGGCCAATTTAATGGAATTTAAATGCTCATTTTCTGGCGGAGCAAATGAAATTTAATTATATATAAGATTAACCTTAAAAATTGTATATTTTAATGGTTTCTTTCTTTGAACTATTATTTGACTTCAACTTGTTATTAGTTTTACGGAAATATTAATTCCAACTGAAATGTTGTTTCAACTCAAACAGAGCAAATAAATTATCACCCCTGTGGGGCTCAGCTAGGGATGATAATAAAGACATTATATAAGAATTTTTGTAGAAAACATTTCATTTACTTCCTGCCATTGGAGGCTGGTATTTTTTAATAAGAGCCAAGGGGTTGCCGCTGCCTCTGGCGGTGCTTTTCCTACAAAAAGCGTGCCAAGCGAATGAACAGCTTAATCGCCAGCACGAACACTAAACACACTCTGTAGCGGTGGCTCCCGTTAAGAGCGACCCCTAAAAACAATAAACTAAACTCGTTTTCCGGCTGATCGTTGGTCTTTTCATAGCTGGACGGTTTTGTTAAGAGTCTTGGCTGCTGAAATAAGTGAATTTGAGGAAACTAAAAGGGAGCAATTAGCCTTTGAACTACATGGGTAAACTAAATAAATATATTTATATATATTTTGTTTTTTTTAAGATTATTGTAAGATCAGAAAACTAATACTGGTTTTAGGGTAGCAAGAATGTTCTTATAATCAGAAAAAATATTCATGAAATTATTATTAATACCTCGCTGAAAAGATCTTATCACTTGTTAATTACCGGAGCTGAGAGTGCTCTCTTTTCTTGCATTTTTTTAATTAATAAACTAATGAGACAGTATGCGATAAGTTATTGTAATAATTATAACAATATCCACACCCAGCAATTTTGCATTGCCTCCGCTAAAAACTAATTCCACATTTAATGGTGAGAATGGGTTGAAAGCATTAATAAGTTATGTTTGCTTAGAAGCGCATTTGCAACAATTCGCAATAATTTACACACCCAACAAGGCAGCACGGTGAAATGTGCGTGCAGTGCCGCTGCTCCTCATTAAAATAAAAACTCATTTCACTGAAAAATATGAGAGGATGGCAGCTAGACAGACAGGTGGGTGCATTCAGTCTACCATCAAATGGAACAAATTCTATTTGAGTCGAACGCGAGAAATAGTTGCATGCCGCCGCTCCTAGGCATGGCACTATGAATATTCAGGGGCCCAGACAATGTAGAAGCTGACCCAAAACAAACCCATAAGCAACCGAAAAGCGGCTACAAAATCTCCACAAAGAGAGAGGGACCCAATATATGTATATTCTATTTGGGAACAATCAATCGAGTATGCAACACAGTGCGATTCCCACAGCCGAAAGCAGGCAACGACCCTTCGTGTAGGTCCAACTTCTTGCTCCACTGCACCCAAGTGCAATCCGGTTGCATGTGGCCAACTGGCCAAAGACGAGGCCGAAACCCAAGCCGGGCCTCTGCGGCGTTGCAGTTGCAGTTTAGCGGTTATATTCTGCATAAATGAATATGTAATTTTATTTTATTATGGTGCAAATTGCGAATTGAATTGTTTTTAATTATTCCATACTTCCACTCTCGCCGTCAAGCAACTGTAAGGCAACCACCAATTTTTCCTAACCGCCACCGCACCACACAAAGTCTAGCCAGTCGAAAATTCCATTGGAAACAAAATACGTTTTAGTCTCGAAGCCCAAACAAAACTGCTAATTATTTTGTTTCATTTTTTTAATTATTTACAAGATTGAATGATGAACGATACCAATAGTAAATAATTATGAGCAAGTAATTAAAATAATAAAACAATTTGGGTAACAGCTGTGTTAAGAGCTTATCCATCCATTAAAGAAGCTATTTATTTAATGCAAAATTTATTAAAATGTAATTGAGTTAAAAGTAATTATGCTTTACTTTTTAGTTACCAGAGAAATAAAAACCTCCATTAAATAGTGTGTATATTTTACGAATAAAGGTTTAAAATAAGTTCAGAATAGTAATAAATATCAGATGGGGCATAAAAATGAATATTTCATAAAAAATACTTTGGGTAATCTTGTAAAAAAATTATTCCCAGGAGAGAAAAAAGAACACAAGTTATGCTCAAGAGTAAAGCTTGTTTCTCCTTTTAATTCATGACTAATTAGTAATTACCCGAGTATTTTGTTCTCTTGTACATTCAAAACGTCATGAAAATCCCCAAAACAGATAAATCATAACACTAGTGAATTCGACCTGTGACATGTGCACTTAACACATACTTTAGTTTAATACACTTTATGGCCGTCTCCGTCCGCGGACCTTCAGAGTAGTGCAGCGGCGAGCAGTATGCAAATTTTTGCTTGCGTTTCGTGTGCGCTTCAGAGGATATTGTTTCGTTCTCGACTGGTTTTGGCCTCCAACTCTATGGCCATAACGAGAGCTACCTGGCCGAGAGCCGACAGCCGACAGCCGGCTGCGGCTTTCTTGAACTAATTAAAAATTCCAGCGCCGCAATTGCGAAATTGGTCTCTTATCGGTTGTATCATCGACGCCACGAACGCTTAAACATGATGCGCTGATGAATAGCTGCCTAGGCTAAGGGTGCACTACATACACTACTATATACATATATATATGTAGGTTGGGGGAAAAATGGAAAAGCATATTTATGAATACGATTATTTTGCCCATGATAATTTTTTGCTGTTTCTCTCGCTCTGTGCAGGTTTATTTTGCAATGTCGATGGTGCGCCCGCAAAAGCGACGGAGGCGTTTTGCGAAACAATTTCTGTTTATGGTCCCAGACACGCGACGAACATACGAACATAGTTGCGTGGCTTTTCATCATACGAATAAAAAATAGGAATAACGAGAGCGCTGGAGAAAACTCTTAGTCAGGTATTTTTTCCTTTCCCCCATAATATTTTCCCTCTTATATTGTTTTGAAGGCATTGCATGGCAGTCTCTGCTGGCCGGCGAAAATTTATGGAAACATATGCAACAGTCCGATGGTCCAGCACCTCTGATATGAGGGCTGATTTGGATAAGCTTTTCGAGTAAAAGCCTTGAGAATAACCTCCTTAAAGAGGTTGCTCAGGATAACTGAAGTATTTACCCAAACATTTTAGTCAAGGACAACAAATAAAAATTATCCTAGAATATATGACTTAAAGAGAAATATAAATACCCCTCGTAGTATAACCTACTAATAATAATGTTAGTTATTTTATACCAATGGCAACCTGAACATATTTACATGTAATTACTGTCTGTAATGCAAATACTATTTATATAAAGTATATGAGTATCAGTAAATAAGATAGAGTGTGTTTTTTGTATGGTTGATTAATGCTTTATTCCATTATTAGATTATCAAAACTAAAGGGATTTATTATTAGATATTAGGTGAGTATGATATAAATTCTTTGACTGTTTAGCTTTGAATTATTTAATAATGTTTATACATTTTTAATATTGGTCTGTGTATTTCGTATAGTATTGTTTGTTATGTAAGAATTCGGCATTTTTTCGTATTTTTAAAGTATTTATTTTCAACAAGCATTGCATGATCAATTAATTGGAATTAAATTGAATTAGTAAATTATTTATTTGAAACTATTTTAACTCATTTAACTTTTAACTATTAACTATTATTTCACACTGAAATGATTAATAGAACTGGCTATACTTTTAGATTATTCAAAATGTAGATTGCTATAATTTAACGATTAAAACCTTTGACTTTTCCTATTATTTTCTTTCCAAACACACTAAAAGAATACTTACATGAAAGCGCTTTGGCAGCGTGTAGTTCCGGCAACAGTGGCCGTTTTGGCCGGGTTAAAAGTGGGGCTGTCGGGGCTGCCGGGTGCAAAGTCCACGCCGCACGGGGCAACAACTCAACTTGTAAAGCTTCGGCGTGCTTGGAGGTCAAAGGCGTTACGGAACCAAGACTAGACCGAGACGTTGTCGCTGACGGGCACGTGACGTTGATGTTTTTGGCACTCGAAAAAATGTTACTTTCTAGCGGTTGCCGTTCTGTGTTTGTTTTTGTGGCCGTACTTGTAGGTGGCTTCTTCGGGAGCACGCACTTTCGGCTTATTCGCGATTTTTCGGCTTACTTCTGGCAGCGCCACCCAACACCACCCACCGCCACCCACCGCCGCCCACTGCTGCCGCTGCGACCTTGCGCGCCCACTCTCGCCCATGATGTGCGTATAACCGAGTTCGAGCGCATACTAGTCGTGTTGCATGCTCGCTTTTGGCCAAAAGCCCACTCCGGCCAGAGAGAGCG
>VNJV01012545.1:0-10835 GCA_008042635.1 Drosophila nikananu
TGATGGCTAGTGTAAGGTGAGAGCTGCCTGATTTTATTTGCCTGGCGAAGTTTGGAGATATTTCGCATTTTCTTGAATTGGGAGAGAACTCAATTTTTAATCATTCCAATTCTTTGGAAATTATAAATAAATGTAGAATAGTATTTAGTACCTACCTTATTTTAAATAGGACTTTACGACTTTCATTTCGGATTAAGATTCCTTCTGCTGGAACATCCAATATATCGTTGTATTTGCCATAAAACTGTTCGCATTAAGTACGTGCCAGAAAAAAAAAGAAGAAAATTAAGCCTGATGCTGCAGCAGGTTCCGGTCGGTCTGCTCCGGTCTCTGGTCAAGTTAATTTTCTATGGCACGTTGTTGTCATTCAGCGCTTTTATTGGACATTCGACTCCTTTTGAACTGCTCTTTTGCACCGCCCCTCCGATCCTACGGGCCCGCTTTAATTGAAAGGAAAACATCAGGGGGGAAAGCGTTGAGGTGAACGCCGGCTAATTCGGTAATTTGCACGCAATTGCATGAGTTGTTGACCGTATCTATAGAATGAGTGGAGCGGGACCTGCCCAAATATGCGCTCATATATACCTTCCTGCGTGTCGGTGTGCTCACATGGACATGTGCCGTCGTCTGCGTTCGGGTTTGTTGACTCCTGGCAATTGACTTAAATGACAGGCCTTTGTTGTGTTCCGCCTGTATTGTCCACGAGCATGACAGCACGGCGTATGCGTAATGTTCATTTGATGTGCGTGCTCGGAGGTGAAGGCAAACTGATGAGGCGTTTATGGGAGCTACACAGCCCAGCGTCCGGCCACTAAGAGTGGCATGAATGAATATTTACTGCTATCTGGCCACAAACTGAATTTTTGTTTGAATTTGGGAAGGTGCATCCAAGCTTTAAGGATCCTAGAAAATTATTTTTATAGCTGAAATACCATTTAAAAATATTAGAGTAATTTCGTTTATCTAGTAAAACACTTTATATTAATGCTGCTTGCAAATGGAACTGTAATCAAAGTCGAATTTGATGAGCAAGCAACTTCATAAGAAGTTTCAACTTAAAGTTCACTGCTTTCTAAATCCCAAGCAAACTTTGAAATGCTCTCGAAAAAGTAGCGGAATCAGGGAGTGAAAGGAGTGGTCCCCGGGAGCATCCTTCTGTTTTTATACGACTGTGTGCCTGTGCCACGCTGCGTTTAACACAAATGAATATGAATGCGGGCAGGAGAGGCACCGTGCGGAGGATGGGGAGATCGTCTGGGAGAGTGCTAAATAAAATTTAATGTAGTGCGAAACGTTTATGAGCTGCAACCACTGCTGATGAGGGCTGCCTGCCACGACGAGCTGCTGCTGGGCAGCAACGAGGCGGAGCGGTAAATAAACAACTGGCAAAGTGCACAAAAAGTCGGCTGTGCGTGTTAGGTTGCCCCACTCGAGCCAGATTCTGATCTCGGTATTCAAAAGTCACATCCAATCCGTTCAACAGCATTTCCATTTGGCAATTGGAATGTTTGCAAGTCTTTTGCTGTATTGTGTAAACAAAAATAATTATTGTTTTATACTTTTCAGAGAGCGATTGTAAGTATGCGCTTAATTTTACTTTCAAATCCCTCCCATATCCCTCACGAATCTTTCACAAAACACTATCAAGACCTGACAAATCCCGCACAATCACCAAATGCTGACCAAAACCTGACCAAATACCTATGAAATCCACCAAAAATTTCGTCATATAATTTGCTATAGGTTTAGGCATTTGATAAGTTTTCTGCCTATAGTTTTTGAATAATTTGATGGTAGTTTTTGTAATAACTGGAGTCTTATTAGAATTAAAGTATAAGATAAAATAAAATCAGATTATTTAATTATTTTTTACGTATATGTTATAACAAGTAGGCTTGTAAACTAAACAAAAAAAAATTGTCATTAAATAGAGTTAGATTATTGAATATATTTAACGAAACTTATATGAAACTGTCTGGGGCATAACTCTATCTTCTATATGCGGCAAAATTGATTGAATTTAATTTAAATTCAACTTTGTCCCGCAGAATTCTATGCAGTTTTACTTCAAATGCAGAACAGGCCCTGCTCAGCCATGTCCTTCATCCGCATGTTCGACAGCTGAATCGCTGTTTGATTTTCAATTTAAATATGGAAAAAATGTGTATTCCAACTGCAATTGGCATTTTCCTCGCAAAATGTATATGAACTATTTTCTTTTTTTGTATGGCAATGCGCCTTTCGGCTGGAAATCGGAGGGGAAAACTGCATGTAATTGACAGCACCAGAGCCCCTGACAGTTTAATTATTTTTCCAGCCGCCAAACTCTCCTCTGTGGTTACTCAAAAATTGAATTGAAATGGATTTTTGTTTTCACAAGTATAAAATTAACATTTGTTGAGATTTTTTGCTAACACATAACATCCAAACATCTCTAACCTTTTTATTCAAGATTAATGGAATAGAAATATAATCCCAATACACCCTTGCTTTTCTTCACGAAAATACTTCTGTGTTTCAGAAAATATTTACTGCAGGAAGCCAACGGGAAAGGGAAGTTCGCTTAAGTAAACTCTCCTCTTCCTTTGCCCTTCAGACATAACCAATAACAAGTGGTAACAACCTATACCGACGTCACTTAAACTGTCTAACTGTGAAGCGCCGCTCCGCCGTTCCATTTCCCTCAAGTGTTGCTTCGGTCCGGCTCAGCATCAATATTGGAAAACAAAACGAGGACAAGAAAGTTAAACTTTGGCGAGCCCATAGCCCACCTAAGCTTACATTCACTTCTACGCAAGAACCTAAGGCTGGCGGAACCCATGGACAATTTCCGTTTCCTGTTGCAAGATGAACAGCTGCTCCCTTCTGTCGCTTTTGTTGTTCCAAAGGCGTCGGGAAAATAAAGCCAATAAAAATGGCCGCCAATTGCGGTGAAAGTGCGGAACTAAAGGCCCTTCGCTTGGAGTAGAAAAAGTTACTGGCCATTGCCTTAAGATGGAGGGAATGATTGGTTGACTATTTCAAAACCAGCTAAGAATGAAGAAAATAATCTTCCCGTTTTATTTTTAGGTTTACAGAAAGCCTTATGCCCGAGTACTCACCTGATTGGAAATGTGTCAGTCTCCATCCTTACTCCATATCTCCTGACTGGCGCACATATCATGAAGCAAAGCCGAGGGTAAGCATCACATTAGCCTGGCCACTTAGCAAGGGCATTAGCCCGCTCAGGTGCTGTCCGTTCTCGGCCACTTTCTAGGGCTGGTCAAACGATTTGCTGGCTCTTAATGCGTTTAAGCGCACTTACTTTGCCCTGTGCGATGGCTGCTTACTTGGCATTCAGTTGAGGGAAATTTTCCAGCCAGATGTCGGTGGCCACCCACTTGTTGCCGTCCTTGGAGGCATGCCCCCACCCACATGTGAGCTGATTATGTTAATGCGCGGGCCCATTTAATGCGTTGCCAAGTTAAACAGCATTTGCGGTGCCTGAAAATTAAATTAAAGGCAAACAAAAAAGAAGAAATAATAAGTTGTAAATGGAAAGTCCGGGAAATACAAAAGTTCAGTGTTAAAAGTGCGCAATTAAATTAAAAGTTGGCCGATTTTATTACGATTTTATGACTTTCACTCAAGAGGTGAAATTACCAACAGGTCAAGCGGGAAATGGTTGAGTATGTATGTTCTTTGGGTGTGTGAGCTCATTACTGGGGATTTTCATTGAAGGCTTTTCCAGTTGGGCTTAATACCTTTGAAAGAACAGACTGAAAAGAGTCTTTTGTCTATGGATTTACTGGTGGGGTTTTAAAAGAGAAGATTATTATTCGTTTTATTAAAATATCAGAAAATTCTTAAAACGTCAAGTTTTTTAAAGAGGTTTTTGTTTGTATATTATTATTTTATATTCCGTACTTATTTTCTTACAATACAATCTTTAAATAAAATTAATTTCCTAACCTGGGTATTATTTTAATATTTATTTTTCAAAAGCTCTTTTGTTATTATTTAAAATATCTCAATCACAAGAGCATTAACGCTTCGTCTTAAGTATTATTAAGCTCGCCTTCCTTCGCTTTTCGGCCATTTCTTGGTTTCCGCCTTACCTTTCCCTTTGTTTGCTTTAATTTCCACTTTTGGCCTTCTTATCGAGAAGGAAAAGCTTCGGCTTCAGCGGGCTGACCCGCATTTTAAAGCTGCTTAAATGCTTGGCGGGCCTGGACCCCCATCGAAACGAACGTTGTGCTGCAGGGGTTGTGCTGTTTTCGGGGCCAAATGGAGGGCAATTTTGCGGGCGGGCAGCAAACAAAAATTCATTAAAATTTTGCATATTTATAAAACTTGAGTGACCCCCGTTGGCGCCTTGGGGCACTTTTGTTTTTAAAGCCTTGCCCCTTCCAGAATTTGATTGTTTATGCTTCGTAATGTGGCAAGCTTAAGTTTCCTAGCCAAAAAGTATGCACAGTGAAAAAAAAAAACTCCAGCCGAGTGTAAAATATAAGCACCGAGGGGAACGAACGGCAGGGCAGCGAGGAAAAAGTTTTTAATATGCGGATAGCTTTAATTAAATATGTTTTCCACTCGGCGAACCCAAAACGCAAAGGAAAACAAAAACAAGCAAAACATTATGTGTTTTTGGGTATGTGTGTTTGTTTTTGGTGTTTTTTTCTTCACTCGAAACATAAACATAAATGTTGGTCGGTGTGGCAAGCAAACAAGTTTTTCCCTTCACTTTTCTTTGCTTGTTTTCTCGCTTTTTCTCTTTCGCAGAGTTTTGTTGTTTTCCTATTTAAGCGAAAAAACTTCTGAAACGAGAAAAATGTGTGTAATTTTTTCCTCTGCTTACTTTGGTATTTTATGTTAGTGGGCTCTAATTTTGTTGTGCTTAGTTCTTGCCTTTGGCATTCATTTCTCTTTTAGAGGTTTTGAATTACTTAAATTCTTGAATTTGTAGTGAGACATGAATAAATATAGGTAGAATATTTGATAGAAATTTGCGACTTCATTAAATGTTTAATTTTTCAAGTGAACTTTTAAATATTAAAGCCGGATTCCGCCCTTCGCAGACTTAAATTCACAGAATACCATCTCAAGTAATTAATTTTCCATGCCTTCTTCCAATCAGACAACATATCGCATGCCCGTAATCTTTATTTATTGATTTCATTATGGAGTTAATATTTTACTTTATTAAAGAACGAATGAAAAACGCATCTCAGCGCGTTCACTGAAAATTTATTTGTAATGAATTTCTTTATTTTATTTTCTCTCCGCTTCCTTTGTTCTTTTCCTGCAGCCATTGTTACGTATGTATGATTTCTGGGTTTCTTTTTACACGTTTCTCCATTTCGCCGCCTACGAGGGAAGTTTAAATAAACATAAAATGGGCGACACTCCCGTGGATGTGTCCTTTTCCTACCACCCACCCTCGCCCAACATATTATTCCTGCCCACGTATGTATATCTCAGCAAGGAAAAACAACAAATTGACATATCGAGGCCGAAAAATTGCAAAAGCTGGAGACAGAAAGTTTGTGTTTCGGTCTCGCTTATTTTTTTGTTGCTTAAATTGTTGTAAAATTCATCGGATATGAAAATCTAATGATTTGTAAAGGCGTCGATAAGCGGAAAATGTGTAAAGGGATAGGCGGCTCGCCGCCGGGTCTGTTGGTGAAAAGTTTACTTTGCCTTACCCCCTTGATGATGGGTTGTTGGGTGGGCAGTGAAAAGGATTTACAGCATTTATTGAAATATTAATATTTGCTCATATGAGTGAATGTTTGGGTGGGTCTGCTGAAAACTTTTCATAGCATTACGCCCACACAACCATGGAAATTAAAGCCAACCAATGTTTGCCCAAGAAAATTCAGTTGGATGAAAAGTTTTGTGCGGTCCGCCCCAAACCAAAAATCAATTCGAAGTTTGCCGCAGGCCTTGGCGAACTCCTTTTTCCCCCTACTCATCCTTTTTTGGTTTATGGGTCAGGCAGTGAACCAACTGGGGATATTTTTGAGCTCTATATCGGATTAAGAGCCATTATCGTTTGGAGGCTAAATTATGCTCAACTCAGCTGAGCGTGCAGTGGAAATTTATTGTGTAAATTGTATTTATTCTAGATTTATAGATACACATGTCCCTGTATAAGTACATATAAATTTCTTAGCTCCCTCTTGAGCCGAGATTTCTGGTCTTTCCTGCTGGCATTAAAAAATATTTACAGTGTCTAGACTTGCCAGCGCATAAATCAAATGCATGCGAGTTTCCTTCTTTCGCTGCAAAGAGGAAAACTCTCTGAGACTGTGACTATGTGTTGGCTCTTAATGTGCAACGTGTGGCGAAGAAGCACTGCCATATTTATCATTCGTATTGCTTTTTGGGCAAAACTAAAAATCATTTAAAGACTTCTTTACGTCTTCGATAAAATAAAAGCTTTCCAAACAGTAGATTTGTAATTATTACAATTCTGGACTAAGACTGGCACGCAATGGGTAATTTGGAAATATTATACAAGGAATGTAATTAATATGAATGTTATTCTCCGCGCCTTAGGCCGCTCGGATCCAGCAGAAAACGCATGCCAAAGGCAAATCGATCTGTGGGCAGACTCATCACCACACTAAAACCCATCTGCAGGGGCAGATTTGTGAGATACTTGGTCCACATAAAGCCCACGGAGGCATCCGAATCGAACATTCCGTGGACTGTCGAGTTCCAGAAGTTCCACCGATAACATATGGTGGCTATGGTCTTGCGAGTACTGCGATTCCAGGCCAGGAGGTTGGCCATCTCGATTTGTGGATGGATGCGCTGCCAATAGCTGATGTCCAGGCCCTGTCGCGATGCGGAAGCCGCCAAAGAATAATTGTAGTGCGAGTAACTGAAATGGATGGGTAAAAAGTAAATAACATGAAGCTGATAAAAATCACAGCAAGTCCCACTCTCCCACTCCTACCGAGCTGCAATGGCCAGGCCCGTGTCCAGCTTGCTGGGATCGTTCCACTCAAGGAGCACCTCCCCGCCGAGGGCCCAGTGAGCGGATATCGACCGCATCATGGACAGCGTGCAGCGACCAGTGTCACTCCGAACATTGTACAAGTTGGCGGACCAAGTGTCGCACTGTCGCGTCCACTCGATCGTGTATTGGCTGTCCACCGGACTGTTCTTGTTGGCCTTCTGCATCACGGCCTCCATGCGCAGCGATTGGAAGGGATAGTAAAGGATGTTTAGGTTGGACGCAAGCGACGTGGGATGTATGTCACCCGTTATAGTTGGTGTATACTGAAAGAGAAAACGGACTTGAGGCTTAATAGCCGGCATTAATTACGCGAATTTATACTCACCATTGTGTCGCCAACAACGCGGAATGTGTATTGACCGCCGAATCGAAAACCGGATGGTCTCACATGGCTTAGAACCCAGGCGGCCGTTAAGTACTTGTTGGGCGCCAGTCGGTGCAGATAGTCCAGCTCGATGCCGTCGTAGAACTTGGGCATCACCGAGTGGGCCAGAATGTGCAGGTTCTGGACATTGCCGGGATTCTTCTTGTTGCAATGACCGCCGACACGCTCCAGGCACTCGGGGAAAAAGACGCCCAGCTCGGAGGATTTGTAGGGGGGGCAGCTCTTGCATGACGACATATCGATGATGTTGCGGCCGTCCAATGAAGCGGCACATAAAATGGGAAAAGTGCAGCTTTCGTGCGGTCCCGATCCTTGGCCTCTTCGAATGAAACCGTCTGGGGTTGTGGGCAAATTCGAACTGTAACTGGAATTGTGTTTTTATTTATATTTCACTCAGCCTTCACCTGGCAACAAGAAAAGAAAATGTTACATAGACCGGATGGCTGCCTAGCTGGCTGTTCGATCAAATATTTATGATATACACGGCTGGTTGAGGACGGTTACATTACAGACAACGCGCATTCAAGCAAGAATATCATCAGCTGTCAATTGTCATTTTATGCGCCATTTCATGGGCTCCCTTTCGTCCCGCCAGTTACTTCTCGGGCTTGGCACACCATTAGGCGCATTTCACACTTTTTACATTATTTATATGCCATCGTCTTCTGCCTTTTGGTTTTTATTCCCTTCGTGTGTCCTTTGCCGCTAGCCGCTCCCTGTCTCCGTCTCCGGCAGGCCATGAAATATTTAAGCACTGCGTCCAAGCCAGCTTTTAAAGGATAATGGTCGGAGCGACGAAGATGCGGATGACGATGATGATGATGTATGGAGCGGAGACTCGCGTGTGACTGTCCTCATGGTTGTTTGGGTTTTGGCTGGGCAGCTGACTCACCGAATGGAATTATATCTGCTGTAGCCTCAGGCGACAAATCAGTGAGCCCAGGCTCCATAATTTCCTTATTAAATTCGGCTAAAACTCGAGCCCTAAGAGTCTGCCGAGGGATTCAATGCATAATGGAAATTAGCCGGCTTTTAACTTACTAAAACAAAATTTGCGATATATATAATAATTTATTCATAGAAGTCGAACCTTTATTTTTCAGATCACTATGTACCTGAAGCGGAAGTAAGATTATTTAATTATTTCGGTCATTCCTCACTAATTACTTCCGCAGAAGGAGATTTTCTATGATTGCTATATTTCTCTCCGGCAGAGCACAGGTTTTTATACTTTCTGTCTCGCTTGTGACACTTGATACCTGCCTTTAGGCCCCATTTGTAAATCGGCCTTCCAACTATGTTGGCCGTGGCAAAGGCACAGCTAAATATAAAGTGATCGTTGTTTTTAAAGTAAACCATAGCGCAGCCAAAATGCGAGTTGCGCTCATTGATCATTAGGGCTGCCCTGAAATTGGATCTGGAAAGATAGGCACATGGGTAAATACGGAAGGAGAGCTACAATAAATAATATTAAATTGATTGGATTACGCACGCCTTTTCAAATGAAGTGGGGAGATGCAGGGTATGTTTTCTTTCGATGAAGCCGATACCGCGTTTCCAGTATGAGATCACCCCGCTCATGACGGCAAAGATGGACGCGGCGTCGCTGCCATGATTCTGAAAGACCTCTTCGGTTAGTACGCCGATGTAGTAGAAGTACGGCGACGAGTGACAGTGGTCCGTCGTCTTGCGGCACAGAACCACATCGAGATGAGCGAACCAGGCCAACTCATCCGACCAGGACATCCTGGCCATTCGAGCGGCCTTTGGAAGGCTCCGATATTTGCCACCGGCCACGTCGTTTCGCAAGTCGTTGAGCAGTTGGCCGAGAGGCTCTCGGAATCTGGTCATATTCACCAGCTTGGGGCTTTGGAGATTGCAGTATACGAGGCTCTGGAACCAGAATGATCTTAATGCCAGTTTGTCTCAAAGTTACATTTTTAAAACCCACTCCGTTGTTCATGCAGGCAGTATTTCCATACCCACATAATTCCGATGAACAGTAGCGCTGGTCCGTCGACCGACTTGCGGCTACAACTTGGCTTATTACGCAGGCCAGAAAAATAATTGTTGTCCTCATTCTGGCGAGAGTTATTTCTGAACTGATGTGTCCAATGCAGGAAGGCAGTAGCTTTTATAAGTAGTATCAGGGGATCGACCATCAAATGTTTTGCAGAAAATGTACTGATTGGAAAACACCTGCTTGAGCTGATAAGCGAGAAGGAACAATGGAAAAACTAGTCATGAGTTGATAGTAAAAGGAATATTAATACTACAAATCGAATTGTTGCTATTTGTACGGACTTTAACTTTCTCTTTAGAAAAAGTTTCCTAAAATCTGTTCAAATTTGCTTAGAACCGCCGACTAAATGTTAATGCGGTCTTTGGAAAGAGCATAGATGACAAAGGCAATGACGTTTGCCAGATGTCATCTAAGCCGATTTCCAGCTGGAGTTCTTGGAAGCAAATGCAAAAGTTGTTTATTCAGCAGCTCAGCCGCCGTTCAGCGCTTTGTACATTGCCACGACCCCGCAAAAAGCTAAGCCCTCTCCCACCCGGTAGTGGAGGCATCACTTATTTAGACGGCAGCACTTAAATTTATCACTCAGCCAGCAGCTGGCGGACGGGCCGCGCTGTCTGGTTTGTTCTACCGGTTTGCCTGCTGCGCCTTCCCAGCCATTTGCTTTAATTTAATATGCTAAAATATATATGTATATAGAGGGAACCCCAACCCGCATTCTCAGTTTGCAAATCAAAGCCCAACGCGACCGCAGAACTTTTGCCGGAAAACCGCAGGAGAGCTCAAAGGGAAAGCCGAATTGGTTCGCTCAGTTCGGGATGGGCGGCGCGGCGATTCAACATGATAATCATAAGTAAATAAGACGAGTAGTAAGGATGGAACTTGTTGTCGCCTAATTGGGGGATGTGGCCGTGTTCTCGAGTTAGGGAGATAACATCATTGCTTTTCAATTCAAGACGGATTGGATAAAAATGGTCTTCGTTTATTTTTCCTGACTTTAAGAATGCTTTGAATCGAATCTGAAGCAAAATAAAGGCAACAACATTAAATTAAGTAATACTAGATTTAATAATTTATTTAATTTAGGTAGTTTTGCCTTTATAATAACATTTTTAAACTTAATTCATAAAAAGAAAGGAATCTAATTTTGGCAAGCCTTTGGAGCATACAATTGCAGCATTATAAATTAATACAATTTGATCAAAAGAAAATAATAACTAACAGGAATAATATAATTCATGAATACAAATCATAAAAATTCGCTTTTAATATAAAGACAATTTTTGGGAAAATCAAATCTTAAAAGTTTAATAACTAGGTTAAAAATGCATTAAATTGAATTCGGAAAACTGTTCTGAATTAGTTTTTATAAGGCTAATAAAACTGCTTACTGAATATCAATTTACTTTAAAATTATTTTTTTT
>VNJV01012554.1:0-42510 GCA_008042635.1 Drosophila nikananu
GAGCGGTTGAAAAACGAAGTCGAACGGTTGAAAGTATTATTTCTATCAATATTTCAATATTCTTTTTTTCTTTTCGTTTCGTTTCGCTTGATTGGAGCCAGAAGACGCAATATGAGCGACAATAAGGAGATGCCACAGAAGGCAGAGCAGAAAGCGGTGGTGCCACTGTCGCCGGGCTTGGCCACCAAGATGCGTCCATTGCGCCCCAATGCCGAGAGTTCAATTGGAAAGAAGCTTAAGGAGGTCAAAATGCACAAGCCGCACTTTGATGACATGACCAGCTACATGTGCACTCTGCTTAAGCCGGTGGATGGCACCACCATGACCAAGAAGACTGTACCAGTTCAGCAGACGTCGCCGGGCAAGCCACGCTCGCCGGGCCGGGCTTCTTCGCCGGGCGGTGGCTCATCGCCAGCCAAGCCCACTTCGCCGGCTAAGCACTCTTCGCCAGCGGGGCCCTCTTTTGGAGCTGGGTTCTCTTCTTCAGCTGGACCCTCTTCTTCAGCTGGAAGCTCTTCGCCACCTGGAAACTTTTCGCCTGCACACTCTTCGCCAGCTGGGTCCCCTACCTCAGGTGGACACTCTTCTACATCGAGACCTTTTTTTGGACCTGGACACTCTTTTCCACCGGGGCCGTCTTCTTCAGCTGGTTACTCGTTTCCAGCTGGACACTGTTCACCAGCTGGACGCTTCTCGCCATCTGGACACTCTTTCAGTTCTGGGCCCTCTACCTCTGCTGAATACTCTTCGCCATCTAGGAATTCCTTTGCAGCTGGACACTCTTCTTCAGCTGGGCACTCTTCTTCAGTTGGACACTCTTCTCCAGCTGGACACTCTTCTTCAGTTGGAGACTCTTCTCCACCTGGACACTCTTCTACAGCTGGACACTCTTCATCAGCTGGACACTCTTCTTCAGTTGGAGACTCTTCTCCAGCTGGACACTCTTCTACAGCTGGACACTCTTCTTCAGCTGGACATTCTTCTCCAGCTGGGCACTACTCTGCCGCCAAGCAGGATTCTCCTCTGAAAGCCTCTTCCAGTGATTCTTCTTTCAAATTAATGTGAGTTTCCTTTGGCGTGACTGTACCAAAAAAAAAAAACTTTAGAAATTTAATTATTTATACGAAATTTGTTGGTAGAACGACTTAAAGCTAATTATAATGTAAACTTGTGATTTCTTAAGAACTCTTTGTACTTGAAACTGAATATTAGCACGCACTTGGTGATTTTAAAGATACTTATAAACCGTGTAAACGGAAGTAAAAGTGTGTGGCATGACTACCAAGAAGACGGTGCAGTTGAGTTTGTTTAATTTGTTTATTTAAATGCTAGTGCAATGTTAACTTATGTTTTTAATTTTGTTTTTGCATTTTAAACCTAATATTAGACAGCTCTTTGGTTATTTTATGGGCTGTATTTGCAAATAAGAGTTTGTGACGTGACTGTACCAAAATATGTCTAAGCAGTTTTTGTGTTTGTGTGATTCTTGATATTATTTTTTTGTTTTATGACAACTTATAACTTTTAATTTAATTACTTTTTAGGGAAAAGAAACCTGTCTCTGCCACAGAACAAAAACAGGGGCCAGGATCTAACGAGGAGCAGTTCGTGCCGGCGATGATAACCCCCCTGCTGCCACCCGCGGAGATTGCCGAAATCGCCTCCGATGTTGAGGTGGTTAACACCTGGGAATGTGCCCAGGTGGACTCCACGGCGACCGAGGAGGTGGTGGTGGTGGGCAACGGCCTGACCATGTTCATCCGCAATCCCGATGGCAGCTATGACCTGTACACCGACGTGCAGGCGACGGTGCCCGAGGTGCCGAACCGCAATGTCCGGGAGATAACCTTCAGCGATGGGCCGCTGGTCATCCTAACGCGGGACGACGAGGGCAATCTCACCTACGATCCCGACGACACGGTGGTCATCGACATTGCGGACAGCAGTGTGTTTGTCCTCAACGCCGAGGAGTCTTCCAATACTTGAATTGGTCTCCTGTACAAAACTTTAATAATAGAATAAACAATAAGGCTGTGATGTTTTAATAATAAAAAAATAAAGCAAAGAAAAATTCGAATTTTAAAAGAAAAAGATAAGAATGAATATATAATTCTTTAATATATGTACTTTAAAATCTGGCAACCTTGGATTTTCTATAAATAGTTTTTCCTTGCCAGCGTCATCTATTTGTCGTATTAAAATCTTTATAACAGGAGAATTTGTTCGATATTCTGTTATACTTGAAAGTAGAATTTAATGTAAAAGGTTCTTACATACTTTTACATGTACATATAAAAAAATGGTTTTCTCAACAGATGGAGGCAGAGAAATTGTAAAACTTTCAGAAATTGAGTAGAATTTTTGTTCTTCGAAATATTTACAATATTTTATGTTTTATTAGTTAGGATTTTAATGGAAAATCGAATTATATATTGTATAATGCTTTTTGGCCTTGATTTGGACTTTTATAAATTCATATTCATTGGAAATATAATATTTTTTTAAATAGAAATTTTAAACTAGAAAGAAATTTAACTTCGGTATGCAAAAGTTTGAATACCCTTGCAGCTTGATATCAGCTCTGACTGATATTATAATACCCCGAAAGGAGTATTAAGTTTAAATATTTATCCATCGTTTTATAAGATTCTTGGAAAATTAAAACTTAAAAATATAATAACTTAGCCCAAAATGCATTAATCTAGGTTCGGAAAACTGTTCTGAGTTAGTTTTTATAAGGCGAATAAAACTGCAAACTGAAATTTACATTCTTTTAAAATTAATTTTTTTCAGATTTTTTCTTTTCAATTTCAACAATTTAACCCCTTAAAAATTTCGAAAAAATTAAAATTTTTTTATTCCACCAAACACGGATAGATCGAATCTCCTGTTAATGCTGATCAAGAATATATATGATTTATAGGGTCGGAAATGACTCCTTCACTGAGTTCTGTGCTTCTGACTGAAATTATAATACCCGAAAGGAGTATTAAAAATTCAATATTTATACTTAATAATTTAAAAAAAAAAAAATAAAATCTTAAAAATATAAAAACTAGGCCAAAAATACACTAATTTTGATTCGGAAAACTGTCCTGAGTTAGTTTTTATAAGGCTTATAAAACTGCATACTAAATTTCAATTTATTTTAAAATAATTTTTATTGACAAATTTCTTTTTCAATTTCAACAATTTAACCCCTTAAAAATTTCGAAAAAATTTAAAAAATATTCTTTTTTTTCTTTTCTTTCTAGATCGACTCCGCTGTTGTTTGCTTTTTAGGGTGGCAAATGACTCATTCACGCTTTCACTGGGTAAGTAAACTCTGAATTATATTATAACAACACCCTGATTTATAATAATATATAATATAAAATATCCAAACAAAATAATCGTAAGAAACGCGTTGTATTTTTTTAATATCATCCATTTTATTTCATCTAACTTTCATATATATAAGTATGTTTTGTATGGTATGTGGTATGTGGATTTGTTGTGTTTTGCTTTCTCGTTTTGCATTTCGTTTAATTACACAATTTGTAGTTACTTTTTTATTTATAAAACTGTGAATTATGCTTGACAAAAGTAAAGGGAAAATAGAGCAAAAATAGCAGCAGAGGGCAGTGAAGTTGGGGGATTTCCATTTTAATATTTATTCGTTTTATTCTCAATATTTGATTGCGTTGATTGATTGATTGCGATTGAACTGGGTTGCTTTTTTTTGCTTTCTGTCTTCTTTTCTTTTTTTTTGGTATTTACATTTTTTACAGCAAAAAAAAAAAAATTACTTATTAAATTTAGGCAAAAAAATTGGATTCTTAAATGATAAAAAGCCTTCGTTCAGAGAAATGACAACTAAATTAAATCACATTTAGCATATATATTTTAAAAATTTTCCTTGCTTAAATGCTATTATTTCGTGTCTGTGTGTGTGGGTGTGCTATTTATAAATAATTTAATATTTACATTACGCCGACGACAAAAAAAAAAAAAAAATATATATATATATATATAAGACATATTTAGAATATACTATCGAATATAATGCATAGATTTATGTAATTATTTGTAATTAATATTAAGTGTGGGTGTGTGTGTGCGCCTTAGGTGTATGAAAAAAATTGTTTTCGCTTTTCGTTTTTATGAATTTGCAGTAATTCATTAATTTGTTTTAATTAAGTTTATGCTTAGAAAATGTTCATTGTGTTCATTGCATGGTTAACCGGGGAAAGGGTAGCTTTTGGGGGGAGGAACTTGCTGCTGCGGGAGAAAGTCTGCTTTTGGAGATCGAGGAAATGCCATTCCAAACACGAAATAAGACTTGATTCAGGTTTAAATTAATTTGCAGGTCTTAGAAATCATATATAAAAACAAACACCAGCCTAGTAAATATTAAAAATATCTATGGAAGTTTTAAAAATTATCTTATCCTCTTAAATGTCATATAAAAAGGAGATTTTAAATCTCTCAAGCAGAAATATATCTTGCATAGAGTTTAATATTACAGAGCTTACAAATTGCTTAGGAAATGTGACTTTATTTCAGCAAATATTTAAAATTGAAGCTCAAGTGGGTTTTTTGGAATCTCAAATCTATTAAAAAAATCAAGGAGTTTTGAAATCCCCCAAGTTGAAATTAAACTGAAATCAAGCTGAAATAATATTACAAAACTTGCAAGAACATAGCTCGGCAAATATTAAAAATCGTGATTTTTTCAAACTCAAATCTCTACAAAAACTATAATGGAGTTTTGAAATCTCTCAAGTTAAAATTAAACCGGAATCAATATAAACAAATTTTACACATTTTACAAGTTACTTAAGAAAACAAGTATATAGCTTATGTAAACATTTAAAGTCTCGATTTTTCGAGTCCCAAATTTTGAGAAAAATCTTCAAGGAGTTTTGAAATCTCCCAAGCTGAAATTAAACCAGAATCTGACTTAAATAATAATAAAGGCTCAAAAACAATTCATTTAGCTCAGTAAATATTTAACAATAAACTCAAGCCTGTTTTTTTTTTTTTTTTTGATATTTCAAATCCCTGCAAAAAGTTTTTAGGAGTTTTGAAATCTCCCCAATACGAAACTAAACCTGAATCAAGCCTTAAAATAATAACAGAGCTAACAAATGGCTTTAAGAACAAAGCTGTTTCTCAGAAAATATTAAAAATCAAGAGGAAAAATCTCTTGAAAAATCTTTTGAAAAACGCCAAAGGAGTTTTGAAATCTCCCCCGCAGATTCTTCCCGCTTCAGCTGCTGCCCCTCCCTTTTATCCCATTCCCCCGTATTTTTTTGCTTTGTCGTTGCCTCGTTGCCTCCTTAGAACAACACATCGATGTACATGTTTCATCTGGGCCCGCTGCTGTTGGCCTGCTCCTGCTTCACCTTGAGCAGCAGCTGCTCCTGGAGCCGCACCTCCTCGTCGTGATCATCGCATATATCAATGTCCCCCTCACCATCCGCATCCGCATCCGCATCCGGATCGGCCTCGTGCTGCCCATCGACCTCCCCATCGAGATCCCCATCCCCATCCTTGTCCAGCTCCATGTCCTCGAGATCATCCTGCTCCTCATCCGGCTCCGATTCGGCTATGGTCACCGATACAGCAGCCGCTGCTGCTGCTGCGGCTGCCGCATTGCGTGCATTTGCTGCGGCCGCCACTGCAGCAGCTGCTGCGGCAGCGGCCACTGCTGCCTCAGCATAGCCGGCGGCAGCACCATGATGATGCATATGCTGCAGTGCAGCCGCATGGTGATGATGGTGATGGTGGTGTTGCTGCTGCTGCTGCTGTTGTGCCTGTTGCTGTTGTGCCTGCTGCTGTTGCGCTGCCGCCGCCGCCGCTGCCGCTGCCTGCTGCTGCTGCTGCTGTGCTTGCTGCTGTGCCTGCTGCTGGGCCTGCTGCAGTTGCTGCAGATGATGCAAATGCTGCTGCTGGTTGTACGGATGATGTGGCTGCGGTCCCGCTGCTGCTGATCCTGCTTGCTGCTGCTGTTGCTGCTGTCCCTGTGCCTGATGCTGATCAGCTGCTCCTGCAGCCTGATGCAAGTGCTGCTGCTGCTGCTGCTGCTGCTGGTGATGATGCGCCGCTGCTGCTGCTGCTGCTATGTGGGCATGAGCCTGCGCCTGGGCATGGGCATGGGCATGGGCATGGGCATGGGCGTGGGCATGGCTGTGCTTGTGATGGTGATGATGATGGTGATGGTGATGCGGCCCCTTCCCCGAGGCCGACGCCGCCGGCGGCGGGGCATCGAAAAGGAGGCGCGAGATCGAGAAGCTGGAGATGGGCGAATTGTGGGTGCTGCCCGCCGAGTAGCTGGTGTTGGTATCATCCGACGTTGGTGTCTCCCTGTCGCTCTCGTCGCTCTTGAGCAGCTCGGCAGCCTCCAGGGATTTCTTGTGCATGCCCAGCAGCCAGGGGGCCACCGATTCATCCTCCTTGGCCGACTTGATGATGGTCTCCGGCAGGGGCAGCGAGTGCCTCACCATCGCCCCATAGAGGCCATATTCGGCCATTTTGGTGCTGTGGCCCCAGCACTTTTCGGTTTTGCGCCACTTGGCCCGTCGGTTCTGGTACCAAACCTGCAAGGAACACAAGGGGAAAGTGTTAATTAATTGTTATATTTGTAAATGTATATATATTTAATACTAATAGTGCGCTGTGCAACTCAAGATGCAATTAAAAGGGCTGCCCAAAAAGGGTTTCTGGCGGAGAGTCCTTATTTTTAGACAAGTTTTTGGCAAAGTTCAATGAACTAAATTGGTATTTTGCTGTCCCTCGCTGTTTTCATTAACATCTAATTAAAAACAGTTTAAATTAGGATAGAAATATAGTAAAAATTAGCAGAAATTTTGTAGGCTTTAGGCACTTAAAGTAGTTTTAATAACCTTAGAAACACATGAATACCAAGGCACTAAAAACCATATATGTATATTTATGTAAAACATACTTTCATAATAAATAATATAACTCCATTATATTACACAATTCCCTTAAAAATAAACAAACCCCTTATGAAATAACACGCGTTAAGTCACCTTTTGCCATAACAAGTAATCAAATTTCGCTCATGATGATTAATATTAAAAAAAAAAAAAAAAAAAAACCAGCCTGATAAATCGGTTTTCCTACAAGTTAAACAGAAATTAATTAAGAACTCAAGTGGGCAGAGGAACTGAGAGTTGATATATACATACATATATGTATATATATTTTTCAGGGCTTAAGAGCGATTGAGCCAGGAAGCAGGACAATAACGATTACCAGCACAGCAGCGGCCGAAAAAACTAATTAAATTAGGGGAGAAAGGAAGAGCGGTTGCCCCTTTCTTTCCGCTTCTCAAATCTCTTCTCAAACAGACAGACAGACAAACACTTGTCACGCACATCCCCCGGAATGGCAATTGCAATTCAAACTCAAGTACTTATTAGTAACAACATTAACATTAACATTAACATTAACAATTTGGGGGGGAAATGCTGCCAGCCGACGACGCTCGACGCTCGACATTAAACGGTCAATTTTCAATTTTCGCAGACAAGTTTTCGGGCCGCCCTCTTCCCCTGGGGACAACTTAATCTTCTGTTGTGAAAAGTTCAAATTTTCCCTTTTCCCAGGGTTGCGCCTGCTTGCATGTGCCGCAATTCTCCAAGGACCATTGCCAGGGCAAGTCCCTTTTTTTTTGACACGCGGCCACCGCCTCGCTTCTGCTGTCTATTTTTTGTTGTATATTTCTTTCTGTTTTTTTTTTTTAGTATTCTTAAATTTTATTCCTCGGTGTGATGTCAACATTTGCATTTACAGTTGTTTGCCTTGTTTATTGTTGCACTTGAGCGGCGGCGGCGGCGGCCGAGACGAGAAAAGCAAAGTGAAAACATGGCAAATTAAATCTGCTTGAGTTGACAACACTTAACACCCCCCCGTCTGTCCGTCCTCCTCCATCGGTTTTCCTCTAATGCCACACCACCAGGGTGGTGTCCCAGGTGGTGTGGGGTGCGGGGTGCGGGGTGCGGGGTGCGGGGTGCGGGGTGCGGGGTGGTGTGTGTGTTTTGGGCGGACAAACTCAATCAGTGTTGCTAATGCGCTGATTAATGACTTTTTAAAATGCGCCCCTAGCCCGGCGACCGTGTGCTGCTTTTATGAAATTGGCACATTGTTTAAATATTTTGTAACATACTTTGGCCGGGGTTAAGTGAATGTTTATGCAAATTTCCTGCTAGCATTTAAAAAGCATAATTACTTGGCCAGCTAAAAATATTTCGAATTGGGAAATAAGCAGTCAAGTACTTACTTAACTTACTACACTTAATTTAAAGATAAATCAATAATACATATAGGTTATGTATTTATCAGAAATATAGTTTAATATTTATTTAAGGTTTTATAAAATGAATCATCAAATTAAGGTTGTTAAAACAAATTAGTAAAACTGAACAGGTTTTTATGCTTTTAAAATGAAAAAAATCGATGTCAAATCGATTTAAAATCGATTAATGTCAAAGTATTTTAGGCTTAACATAGCAGGGATGATTCTTCAAAAGAATTTTTGTTGTTTTGTTATAAAATTAATAATAAAAAAAAAAATTTTAATATATTTAAAGTTAAGTCATTCGTTTGAAAAGCATATTAAAATATTATTATTTATCAATTTATTGATAGAAAAAGTAATTTGAAGTGAGGAATATCTTGAAAAAAAGTTGTAATATATGTATTTAAGTTTTAAGTTATTATTTTGAAAAGCATATTATTTATTAACAAATTAAATAAATATTATTTTTTAATAAATTAAAAAAGTATTATTTATTAATAAATTAAATAAGTATTATTTATAAATAAATTAAATGAGTACCTATCATTTATTAATAAAATAAATAAATAATATGCTTTTCAAACTAATAACTTCAAATTTAAATATATTAAACTTTTTTTCCAGCTTTTCCTCACTTTAATTTACTTTTTATATTAATAAATTAATAAATAATAATATTTTAATTAAATAATTATAGTAATTTTTAAATTCGAAGTTCAAAAATTATATATTTAAATTTTAGCTTGTCTTTTATAAAATAATTTAACATTTTCAAAAGTCAACCAAAATATATTTAAAATCTAAACTTGATAAAAAATCCTATTATGCATCTTTAATTTAAATTTAAACTTATAGTTTTGAGGTAAAATTGTATACTAATCCAATTTAATAATCAAGGAATTAAAAAGCTGTGTAAAAAATTAAAATTTTTAAGTTTTTGAGTCTTAATCCAGAGAAAAAATAATAATAACGCGGAAAAGGGAAGCGCCAGAGGGATACAAAATGCAAATAGCAATTTGTTAAACGCTTTTGTTGCCAGCCATAACCTCTTTTGTTTAAATGTTAATTACATAATTATGCATAATCATTTTTAATTTCATTTTTACCCTCTCTCTGTGTGTGTGTGTGTGTGCGTTGATATTAACAGCTCATTAAAAGCGCAGGAGAAAAGAAACAGCAGAAGTGTATAATTAATGCAAGCGTTGCAAACAAGGAGCAACAAAATTATGCAAAAATAGGAAACAAAACAAAATTACGTGCAGATGGCGCAAGCAATTTGTAATTCGCCATTTTCGTTGCAGTTTTTTTTTAGCTGTTACACTTAATTTTAATGCTTTGCAAATAACAATATAAAATGCATTGTTTTTATTCCCTTTTTTTTTTTTAAATGGATTTTAATTCGAAACTCAAGGATAACCGGAATCTATCGAATGGATTGCTGGAAATAATTGATACTCCTTTGTTTCCTTTAATTGGGAGTTTTGGAATCTCGAGATTTCTGCTCAAGGATGCTCGAGTCTCGGGAAATACACAAATGCAACTCTTCGCCGTTCTCTTTCTCCTTCCTTTGATGTGTGCAAGTGCAGCGATTTCCTTTGACAGTTTCTTTTGTGCTTGGAAAGTTGAGAACTTTGGCTGGAAGTGGCAATTTCCATGCAATTTTTTAGGTAAATTCACACAATTTGAACATGCGGTGGAGTGCAATTTCTTTGCTCTTTTGCATTTAATGCATTTTGCGAAAAGCACACACTTTTCATTGTTTTTCGCTTTGCGATTTTGCATCAAATGGTATTCTCTTTGTTTATTCCTCTTTCGTGGGTAAATTAGCAGCGTAAGAGCAGCGAGAGAACAGGAGAAGCAGAAGGAGAAGGAGAAAGAAGAAGGGCCGAGCCAATTGCAAAAATGGCAAGACAAAAAAACAGAAATGCAGCTCCTAGTTTCGTCCTTGTCGCACCTTTAGGCTAAGGCGACCAAATTGTCAAAACGAAGGTGAAATGTGTGTGTAAAAATTGCATTGCCAGAAGTACAATTTAGCAATTTATTCATAATGCAATTAAGCTTATTATTATTTTTTTTTAATTAAAAAATGTATAACATTGATAATATTTGGCCAGCAGCATTGCGACGCTTTTGCCGCCTGTTTGCTGACTTTTGACAGTGGCTACATTTTGGCAACTTCCAATTTCCAAAAAGCAGCTCCAAAAAATCAGCAAGAGCAAGGGAGAGGGAACGAAGGCAAAGCTTTTTCCAGTGGCAAGTGTGCGAGCGAGAAAGAGAAAACATGTTTGGCCATGTTTCTTTTTCTTATTTTCAACGGGCCAAACGAAAATAAAAAAAAATAAATTGAAAAGAAAAAAAACGGGGGAGAAATGCACAAAAAAAATGTGCAGAATAGAAACACACACACACAATACGGGAAGCGCACGCAAAATGGAATGCAATTAAAAACGGCAGGCAAAAAACAAAACAAAAACCCAAGAAGGCGGCTGAAAGAAGGGAGAGCGAGAGCGAAAGCGAAAGAACTTTTAATGGTGGCTTCGATTTGGCGTTGTTTTTGCATTTGCATGGCTGCCGCTGCTACACTCTCTGCCCACTTCCCGTTTCCTCCTTCGGCTTCCCATCCTTGTAGTGCTGCTAATGATTGCCTCTACCCCCCTCTTCGACCACCTACTTCTCTTTGGCTCTTTCTTGCCTCCTCCTTTCCACCTCCTCTCATCCGATTCCCGAGCGGCTTTTTTCAAGCTGTGCGCCATATTTGCTCTTAATTGAAGTGTATTTGCATGCGTGTGTGTGTTCGTGTTTTGAGTTATTTGCCTGCGTTTTATATTTACTGCAGCTCTCCTCTTTTCCCTCTCTCAATTCACACTCCTTTTGTTGCATGTTGTTGTTTTTGTTGTTGCCTTTCAGCCAATTGTGCTTGTTAATTTGATTTTCGCACACACAACACACGCGCAGAGACAGAAACACAAATAGGAGGATGCACTCAGAAAATAATTCAAATGCACTCACACACTCACATCTTGCGCCATCTTGCGGCTTTTGAAGTGGTTAATGGAATAACGGGAGCAACGGATCGAAAATAAGAAGATGGGAAGGGGGAGGGGGGAAGCACCTGCAAAATGGTTGATATCAGGGAAAGCTTTATAATTAGCCCAAAAATTAACTTTGTCTTAATTAATTAAATAAGTTATTCTGATTTAACACTATAGATATATACATTAATATAGTATTAACTCAATTTATTTTTAAAGATAAATAAAACTTGGAAATTTGCCGTTTCTTGGAAAGTGGATGCTGGAAAGCGAGAGAGCCACTTAAGCGAAACGATTTGTGGATTCCATCATTCCCACAATTTGTGCCGCGCGAAACAGACGAAAAGTAGATCGCGGCTTTGAAAAAAAAGGAAAACTCGTGGAAAAATCTGAAAATCAGCGAGCCCGTGTAGTGAAAAGTGTTTGTGAAGTGGGGGGCAAGGCCTGGAGCAGCCCAAAACAAAAGCCGGGCCGCTGTCGTGTATTTTTTTACATTTTTTTTGAAGTGGCCAAGATCGTCGCTTTTTTTTTTTTGTTTTTGCAAGTGAATTGTGTTGCCCTTCTTATGTGTGTATATGTAAGAAGAAGGAATGTGGAAGAAGCAAGTGAAATGTGTTAAGGTGTCCAATTCAATAAGAAGCTTGTAGATCTATTTGCTGTTTATGCGTTTTTAACAAACTAATTCCAATTAGCCGTTGCAACAACAATATACATAATTCCATACAACATATTAACGAGTGAGTGAGACAAAACTATTTTCATTTTTCTTTCATCCTCCTTTTCTGCCTTCGCGCGCTCTTTTTTTGTCTTCTCTTATCCTTGGAAAGAGAAACTTAAGAGCGAGGGAGCAGCTTAAGGAATGCGATCCACTCTTGTGGCTTCCAATTTGGAATTTGGATAGTTGCCTTTGTTTGGCTTTTCCAGGCAGCTTGGACATTTTTAAATAAATGAAAACCAAGGAAATGCAAGCGAAACTTCATGAAACTTGACTATAATTATTTACTCTAGCCTTATTTTAATATTTATTACTAGAATAATTCCACTCTGGCGGGGTATTAAATTTTATGATATGTATAATTATTGTATATGATTTTAAAATAATGTTTAAAAATGTATTAAAATTTAGGATATTATTTTATTCCATTATTTTACTTTGGATTCAATTTAGAAAGCTCATAAAAACCCCTTGAATAAGTTAAGTCTCACTGTGGCCCTTATTAACGCCTTCAGCCGCGTTGGCTTTCGCTGTTTGAAAAGTTTAATTTGCAATTTTGTGGCTCACACCTCGTCTGCGCTCTTCTGCCCTTTGCTTTTCTCGTGAGTTTCGTTTTTTTTTTTGAGTATTCTTCTTTTTTTTGTTTCTGTATTTTTTGGAGTGTCGGCGAGTGCCGCTTGCCACGTTTTCTTACTTCTGTTTCCGTTTTTGTTTCGCTACTTGGACGTTGCAACTGCGATTGTGTGGCACTCGTAATTATGTAATCAGCGGAGGCCTCATTACGTGTGGCAACACTTGCCAGGCGGCCCAACAGCAGCGGTGCCATTTTCACTCCCCATTTTCACAGTCGGGAATGGGGGGGTGCCTTTGTGAGGCGGCACAGCCTCCCCCCTCGAATCGAAGACGCCTGCTGGCCTTTGATTGCAATCTTTACGAGTGCGGCCATAAAAAATAAAGCCATAAAATGGCAGAAAGGCGAGAAAGGAGACCTGCGCATCCTCAGTCCCGATGCTGCATTGCTACGTGATGGGACCCCCCAGTTTCATCCACACACAAAAATGAACCCCAACATGGCATTCCAAAATGGAGAACTTGATTTACAACAGATGTCAATCCAAGGAGTGGAAATCAGCTCTTCTTTGGGGTTTGCAAATCCCAAAAACAATCAATTCGAAGAGGAAGTTAAGGACTTCTTTTGGCATATTTTCCATCTTGAGTATTTAAAGTGTAAAAGTCTTTGGTAATCACCTGAATTCGATCCTCGGCCAGTCCCGTCTTCATCGACAACAGCTCCCTGGCGCTCACATCCGGATAGTGGGCCTCCTTGAACGCCTTCTCCAGCTCCTCCAGCTGGCTGCTGGTGAAGATCGTCCGGCCGTGTCGCCGCTTATTCTTCTTTTTGCCACCGGGACCCGTGCCTCCGGGACCCACAAGGACATCACCTCCATGGGCGCCCAGCAGGCCACTCGGATTGCCACCAGCAGCGCCGGCGGCGGCGCCAAGGAAAGCCGCCGCCTCGGCATGATGGACATGGGCATGGGCAGCGTGGGCGGCATGGGCATGCACATGGGCATGGGCATGGGCATGAGCCTGGGCATGGGCATGATGGGCATGGTGGGCGGCGGCCGCAGCAGCGGCATGATGATGAGCAGCGGCCGCGGCAGCCGCTGCATGCTGATGGGCGGCCAGAGCGGCCGAGTGGTGGGGACCGGCGGGCGAAGAGCGATTGGCCGAGCTGCCGGAGGCGGAGGAGCTACTGCCCCCTGCACCACCAGAGGCACCACTGGGAGCCGGGCCCGAGCCCGAGCCGGAACTAGCGCCAGCGCCACCGCCATTACTCGTCGTGGGTGAGCCCAGGTGGCTCAAGCCGTTGCTAGCCACCTGGTTGGCTCCTGCTGACCCGCCGCCCGAGCCTCCAGTGCCCGATCCTCCGGAGCCGTTGCCATTGCCCGATGAGTTGCTGTTCTTGCTGGGCGACTGCTCGTCGCCACTGGCATTGGCCAGGCTGCTGGCGTACTCCTGACCACGTGCGGCCGCTTGTTCTGTGTGGGCGAAAAAAAGGGATAAAAATCAGTAAGATGCGTGGCTGGCCAGGGGCGTAGTTAGGACAATTTTAGAAGGGGGTCTAAAGAAATATATCGAGTCTGCGAAGTCACTAAGGGTTTTAAAATAGTTTCAAAACTTAATATTTACTTTAAATTTATTACCAAAAAAAACGTATAATTATTTAAGACTGTTAATTAAAATTAAGTTTAGAACATTTAGTAGAGCTTATAGCCTTTTTTGGCGTCGATCTCTGCTAGAATTCGTTTCTATATTTTTGTATAATGGTAAATTCTTTAAAATTAATTCAATATATAAATATAATTATGGAAAGTTTTTTTGTCTGATTTATTTGCATAAAGTTTAGACCATTTAAAGCAGTTTAGACCCTTTTTTGGGCGCTATTTCCTGCTAGAATTTCTTTAATTACTTTTGAATAGTGTATAATTCTTAAAACTTACTTCCCAAAATTGTCTAAAATTTTATTTATATATACTAATCAATTAATTAAAAATTATTTCGACCAATTGCCTTAAAAATTCAAAAATTTACACTAGTTTTGATCCACTTTCGGTAGCCTCTTTACACTAGAATTTTTATATACTTTATATTCTTTAAAATTCCTACCAGAAATATATCTAAGTTTTATAAAAAGTTTGATTTACTAAACTTCCTTAAAGTTAAAGCCAATTTAAAACATTTTTAACCCCTTTTTGGGCGCCTCTTTCAGCTGGAAATCCTGGCGCTCGCTGAACACATGTCGTAGGATGTGTGTTCTCCCCCCGATCCTTTCTCAGGTTCCCGAACCTAATCCCTGTCTCAATCCTATTTCCTTTAAACGCCAGACAATGGCCCGGACAGAGGAGATATTCGAGCTGCTGCTGCCACCACCACCACCGACAATCAGCATAAAAAGTTGATTTTTCGCACACGATAAAGCCGGCAGCTGGAAAATTGTTCCATGTTCCATGTTCCATCCTTTCGGGCGGCCCATTCAATTGAATGTCGCGCAGATTTTGACAAGTTGCCGGGATTCTTATTCAAATGTCAGCGAAGGGTTAACCCATGTTTCCATGTTTCCATGTCCTTGCACCTTCCCAGAAAATCGGAGAAAATAGCAACACACACACAATGTTTTCCTTAGAGCTCCGGCACAGCTCCTTGGAGAAAAAAGGAGGCGACGAGCAGGACGAAAATAAAAGGGACGAATGTCGGTTTCGTGTGCTGGCTTTGTTTTGACAATTAGGGTGTTAGGGTGTTAAGTGGTTTAGCCCTTTTTTCGGTCTCAAATTAAACGGGAATCGGCTTAGGCGTGTTGGCTGAGGGCGTTCTATTGTGAGTGCCTTCGATCCTTCGAGGATAATAACGATAATAAGGATAATTCTCCCTCGTTCGGTTGCTGGCTGGTTTCCGGCCACCTAATTTGACCAATATGTATCTATTAGTCTACGATCCGATTACATTGTCTCATTCAGAAGAATAAAATAGGGATTTTTAAAGAATTCTGTAGAGTTCCTTTCTTAAAATTCCCAAGTAGAAATTCAGCGAGCAACTAATGATTATTTTAGACAAAAAAAATGTATCAAGAATTGAATATTTATTTGTGATAATCATATTACTAAAAAAATATATTTATTAATAATAAAAAGAATATAAGAGGAAATTTAAGAAAACTCTTAATTATTTTCTTACAATTCCCAAGTAAGAATTCCGTAGTCGCTTGATCAACAAAAAGTAGTACTAATAAGTACTTATTCTTGGCAAAAACCATTAAGTTATTGAGTTATTATTTGTAATATTCACATACCTAAAAATATAAATAGAAATATATCAAGAAATGAAGCTAACTTCGGCACGCCGAAATTTGTATACCCTTGCAGCTTCCATTTTGGGCAAATTAAAGCTTCAAAATATAATAACTACGTTAAAAACACATAATTTTTAATTCGGAAAACTGTTCTGAGTTAGTTTTCATACGGCTAATAAAACTGCATACTAAATTTCATTTTATTTAGAAATGAATTTTTTTTTCATTTTTTTTTTATACAATTTTAACAATTTATCCTCTAAAAAATTTCGAAAAAATTTTCAAATGTTTTAATTCTACCAAACACGTCTAAATCGACTCTCCTGTTGATGATGATCAAGATTATATATGATTTATAGGGTCGGAAATGACTCATTCACTGAGTTCTGTGCTTCTGACTGAAATTATAATACCCTGCAGGGTTATAATAACTTTAGTTGCTTTAATTGATTTTTTAAAGCCTCATCATAGACCACTTAAGGGCATTGTTTATTCCCCCAAAAAACACCATTGTCAACAAATAAAACTCTGGTCAACTTTCCAATAAATTAGGCACATAGCCATGGCAAACTAATTTGGCCCTACGCATCCTATTCAGTTCTGTATATACAATATTTATATATATTATATATATCTGTGTAAAAACCCCCCAGCAGTGCTCGTTTGAGCGTTGCTTTTATTGCCTGGCTACTTTGGCGGCATAATTAGACACACATCAATTAACAATTAGCTGGTCAGCGAACGACAGCTGACCACTAGCCCCGATCCCCCACTATACCGGACTCTATATATATATATAACATTGTATAGATTGACTGAAACCCTCGCAAAACTGCTTTAAAAGCACTCGCACACTTATAAATAGCCTTTATATTGCTACATGGGGTATATATGTTGAATATATATATACATATATATATATATCGGAGAACGGTGATTGAAGCGGGGGGCTGGCTGGTGAGTGGTCAGCCACTTTGGCCAGCTATCGATGTCGTCTGCACTAGGAAAAATGGGGTGTACCCTCTAGAGAGTAAATATTAGCAGCTTGGGGGATTTATAAAGCAAAGAAGAGGGTTTAACTGAGATAAATATAAAGTCAAATATATTATTAAATATATTATATATTAAATATATAGGTATTAAAAAAAAATAATGTTTTAAAATCCATTTTATAAAAGAAGCTTATATATATTGTATTATATATTGCAAAATAAGAATCCAAATCAGTTAACTAATGAAAAGCCAGATTTTCTAACGAGCATCTATTTCATTTCAAAGTAGCTAATTTTTGGTTAGAAATTTTCTCTCAGTGCCCTGCTCTTGTGCCTGGTCCAGGCCTCGGAGTTGAGCTCAGCTCTGAGTTCTGTTCGGTTCGTCAACTAATTTAATTTGCTGCTCGGGTAAGTCAATCGGGGGGCATGAGTTGCTTGATTTTCCGTCATGCGATATTTTCTGCTTCCCCCGTCTCGTCCGCATTTTGCCATTTTCCTCATCCATTTTTCCTACCCATTTCGCTGAGTTTTCCTCTCTGGTTTTCCGCCTAAATTAATTTGATACGTACACTCGGCGTTGTAGTTCTGTTTTCTGTCTTCGTGTCGGGGTGAAATGTATACGAGTGAGGGCCTAGAGGGCCCCCCGAAGTCCTTTTGTGTGTGGGTCAGGAGATCCTTGGACATTGGCCTGCCTGCCATTGTGGCTCGATTAATTGTTCAATTAAGCAATATTTTGATCGAATGGCTTTTGTTCTGTGGGAGAAGGGAGAGCCCTTCCATGAACTTCATTAACTGCCCGGCGAAGCGGTCACGATAATATGCCAATTTATTTGGTTATTGCTGTGTTGTGGGTTAGATTATTGCCATTTGTTACCTGTCGTCAGGGGAATTTAATTGCCAATAATTGGAATGAAACTAAAGGGGGGTTTCGTTAAAAAATGAAGCTCAAAAGGGGATTGATTGAAATAATATTATAGATATTGTATTTTAATAAATAGATATTAATATCTATCAAGTTCAGACTTTGTCACCTGCAATTTATTGACATTAATATTTTTCTTTCTGGATACTCCTTGAACCTGGCAACTTGGAATACTATTCTATGATATTTATTGTTTTAATTTCTGCCTGCAACTTAACTCCTGGGGGAGGGGCTTTTTGCCTTAAATTTTACGAGTAACCTCTTCCCATTGAGTGAGTTTAAATTTATGATTCCGACCGCCGGCAAAGACACAACTCCTTCTGATAAATGGCAGCCGTCCAAAGTAGCAGTAGCTGAACCCAACCCACAAAAAGGACCTGGACCCCCCGTCAACGTCCACAGACGAAATGTAAAATTACCAATAAAGTCAAATTGAAATTGCCAGACATATTAATAAAAGCCAACCAACCAACCACCGCCATTGCCAGGGCACCACCACCACCATTTGGGCATTGGCATCAGGAGTAAAGTACTCCACGGGCACAGGGACAGGAGTTGGATCTATGCCTCGTCTTGGGCCTCTGCCTAGTGCGATTACACTGTAAGAAAACTGCATTAAATATAAATAATATGACTTTAAAATTAAGAATATTTTTCCAAATGGAATGGAAATGGGGACTCCCTTATTTTTTGTAATTTCCACTGCTTGCCCTTTTGTGTATGCAACACTTTTTGCCTCATAACTCAACATATTTTCCACATAGTCGGCGCACATTTTTCCTTAATTTTAGCTCTATTTTTACCGTTGTTTTTCTAGAATAATGATAATTTTTTTTTGAGTGCAAACCATTGCGTAGCCAAACGATTTAGTGGATGGGCCACGCGGGTGCCACCAACAAGCGCAGCGGCGGCAAGGAGCAGATGAAGCAAACGGAAACCGACGCCCCCTTAGGCAACCATTCGCCGCCTCCTTACCCCGTTTTCCCCCCTCATCTACGATTTATTTTTCCCTCCTCTTGGCTTCTCTTTTTACTCGTTTTTTTTGTTGTGTATTTTGTATGCCTTGCTTTTAATTTTATTTTTACCGCCGAGAGGGAAAAAGAAGAAAATTTCTGTTGACAGGAAATACACTCGAAATTGGCAATTTTGCATTTACGTTAATAATACTCAAGCGTATTTACTACTTACACTTACACAGGGCAATGGGTGGGTGGATGGGGTGCTGGTGTGGTTGGGTTGGGGCTGGTTGTCTAGGCGGAAAATGGGGACAACCGTTGGGTGGTTGTTGCTCTGTGGGTTTTTCTCGATTTTTTCACTTGTATTTTCTTGTATTTTTTTTTTTTTGGGTGGTCCCGAAATGAAAAGAGTATTTATTCGCGCCAAGAAGGGGTGGTTGGTGGTTCTATGGGGCTTCTGGGGGTTGTTGGCTCGGCGCAGAAAGACGAGGGCTAAGTATAGAGCTGAGCCAATATGACGCGCAATTATTTGTAATGGAGACGTAAATAAGTTGAGGAAGCAAAGTGGCAAAAGAAAAACGGCAAAGGCAGGGAGGCAGGGAGGCAAAGGCAAGGCTGTTCTCAGTGGGTGGTTCAGTGGGTGGTTTTCTGGGCGCCTTTTTGGCCCAACTTGTTAGTTGTTACACAACGCACAGCGCGCACGTTGTTGCCTTTTGTTTTTGGGGTTGCTTTTTCGGCTTGTCTCCCAATTTTCCTGGGTGGTTGAAAGACACCAAAAATTTTACGGTGGGGTTTCCACCAGTGGGTGGCTCGGAGGTGGGTGGGTGGGTGGTGTTAAGTGCGGGCGAGTGGACGTCCCGCAGTTAGCTCGTTAACTCGATTTGCGCTCCGTTGCTATTGCTATTGCTTTTCCCTTCTCCCATTTTCCCCCATTGCCTTTTGCCTCTTCTGTTGTAATAAATACGAAAAGCCGTTGTTTTTCCAAGATGGCGGATGGTGCGTGTGTGTGTGTGTGTGTGTAGGCAGGGGTGTGGGAGCAGGACAGACAGACAAATGAAAGTTTTCACTTCAAAAACCAAATAGAATTTAAAAACAAAGCATTCAGTTTTGCTAATAATTTCCTTAGTTTGCTATTTATTTTTAAGGTAAGGAGATATTGATTTAAGCTTGTTATAAATTTATATAATAATTATTGTAATTTGTTGTAATATTTAAAATTATTAGTTAGATGTATTAAAAGCTTGAATTAATTTATAACAGTGGAAAACGAGCAGAATTCGAATTCCAAATGTTTTACTTTGCAATTTGCAATTTGGTTTTATTTTTGAGATTTATTTTTTAATAAATAAATAAATAACCTACTTCTGGCAATCTTTTTAAGATTTATTTATATTTTATCCAATCTTAAGATTTTTAATTTTTCAAGGGTTTTGGCAACCTAAAAAAAGTGCCTTATAACTCCCAATCTGTTTTTTCACTTCCAATTAAATTAAATAGGTTTTGACCAACTGTTTCCCTAAAATTTGACTTAAATATTAAAATAAAATATTTATTTTTCATGTTGTTTATTTTGTTTTGAATTAAACAAAATTCGAATATATTTTTTAATTATCCCCAAGTATTCTTTCGCCATTAATTAATATTAAAAAGACTTTTTAAAAGTTGTAAAGTAGCTACTTGACTTGGAATTAACCTCGAAGGAAGATTGTAGAATTTCTAAAACTTGCCTTAATTTAGCATCAAATAACAAGCCTATTTAGCTTCAATTTAATTGATTGAATTTATTAGAAAATCTCCTGCAAAGGATATATTATTCTAGCTTATCCTGGGAATTAACATTCAACTCCGGACTGCATTTGCTGTTTTCCTTTCAGAGGCAACAATCGCGCGATGACAATTGAAAAGGAAAAGCGCTGCGACTGGTGGAAAAAGGGGGGCACCTTCGTTGGGTGTTGTGGAGCCCGCGGGCATTTCCCCGGTTACGGTTTTGTGTTACGCTTATTTTCCAATTTCGACCCTGCTTCTTTTTTGTTTTCCTCTCTCTCTTTTTTTAGCTTTGCAGCCATTGATTCTCTGTACTGTGCTTAAATTTGCTTACTCGCCTTGAAAACCCCCGACGACGACGACGACGACGACGACGACGAATTTCCCTACATTTTCCCCCCCACACACCAGGCAACCACTTGACGCATTGTTGTTGTGTATTGTATTTCGATTTTCAAGCTGATTTTCTTCTGCCTTTTTCCCTCTTCCCTAAGCTGTGTGTGTGTTGTGTGCTGTTTGAGAGCTTTTCCGTTTCTGGCGAGGAGAGCGCAGTGAAGCCTGAATGAAATAATTGGGTAGTTAGTGCGATTTTTCCTTTCCTTTCGCAGTTTTTCCCTCTCTCGAAAGGCGCTTCTTCTGCCATCTCGCTTTGCATTCTTCCGCTTTTAATTTATTTATACGCCCGACACTTGAGGCAGGTGCTTTTCCCCCTCTTTTCCTGCTGCTGCTGCTGCGCACAGACGCTTTTCCTCTGCCTCCCCACTGGCTTTCCTTATAATTAGACATTATTTCGCGTTCACTTGGCCTCCGTTGTTGTCGACAAAGTGGGCGTGGCCCCGACTAGAGGTGGCTATTAGCTAATGAAATTCAGCCAGCATTGGTATATAATTCTGAGGCACATAAACAGCAGTCGAAAATTGAGTAATTTATCTCGATGGTTTTGTGGTTAACAAAAGGCTTCATATTTAATATTAATCAATTGATATTTGTTTTAAGAAATGCATAAAAACCAGAGTAAATTCAGTGAAACTGAACCCTAAAAATTATAGAAAAAATATGTTTTTAAATGCCAGAAGATAATAAATTTGTATGATAATAGCAACGTTCTTAAACACTCTATAATTTTTATTTAAAGTTATTTGTCTTAACAAATTACAAAAATTCATAATTAGTTTATCTTCATTGCATTAAAGTAATAATAATATTGCTCTTAGTAGGAGTTGAGTTTTTACAATTTATTTCTCTATTTTGTAGCCTTTCAATCATTTATTTTCCAGCTTAATTATCCCGGTTTCATAATCCAAACTAGACAAACTAGATTTTCCAAAAGAAATCAATACCAATAATCGTAACTCGCTTAGCCAAATTGTGGTTAACATTTCCACAGGCCATTTTCCATAGGTTTTCTATTTTTTGTTTAGAAGTTACTCGGGGAGAGGAAACAAGTTTGCGGAATCAGAAACCCAGCCAAATTTTGTATGTTTCACTTTTGTAAAATTCATTTGGCCATAAAACAGGACAGGCCAGAACGGGAGGTAGGATAGGGGGCCGTTAGCCTTTAGGAGATGGCTGGTACGTTGTTCCATTTAAATGGGCAACTAAACTCAGCACACAAACAGCAAAAACAGCCGAAAAAGAGCCCAAACGACCGAGGAAAGCAACCCTTTTTGTGGTCTGTCCATTTCGGCAGCTGGCAACGTTTTACAACACTGTAAATGCTGTGCGGAAATAGCGGTAAATATAAAAATACACACACAAACACACACAGTGTAGAGAGGGGTGTTGTTAAAGGGTGTGCTCAAATATTTATTAACCCATCAACACATGCGGAAGTTTTTCCGGCCGTTTTCAGTGCCGAAAACTTGGAAGGGAACAGGAGAACAGGACACCCCTTCCAACCAAAACCCAACCCCCTCACACACACACACACACACACACACACACCAACACACACATGTACTGTATGTGGCATGTTTTTGGTGGTAACAAATTCGTGTAGCGTTGCAAATTGCTGTCAACAGGGAAATTAATAAAAAGTCAAACGCCTTTTAAAGGCACACAAAACGCACACCCTCGCTTCGGTTAAGATCGGCAAATAAAACCAGGAGCCAGCTCGAAGGACCTCCCCGGCTGGGCAATAAAATGGATTAACACGTTTAATATTCAATTTGCGTTGCACACAACGCCCTGTAAAAAATGCCGCAAGTGCGTATTTGCTTATTCGCGTATTTTGAGTGCGAGTCCTCTAGGACTCTATTTTACATTTTATTTTTGGGATTTTAAGTGGGCTAAACTGTTAGCTAATAGAAGATGGGGAAAGTGAAATCGAATTTTTGGTATTTTAACCTTTCTACCAACTAATTAGACTACGAAGCTTGGTCCTTCGAGCCGGATCTTTTTCTTTTTCTGCAGCTTAGGTGGCTAAATAGACAGCTAGAGATAACTACAAACCTTGAAGTAATATAAAATACACAGTATTAAAACCACCAAAGCCACGGATACACTCCATTGAAAAGAGTTTTCTCTCTCTCCATTGCCTCTTGCATTCATCAAATACTTTCCCATGGTGGCAAACATTCTAATGAATCAGTTTCCCATTCTCAGGGCCATCCTTATTGGCTTTACTCTTTCATTTTTTAGATTTCGACTGACTGCAAGCATAAAAAGTTGTCCATCATCTTTGTCCGTCGCCAATCCAATGCACTTTTTCCCAAATGCCACTTGGCCCCAAATGCTGAAAGCTGCAAGCTGAATGCTGAGTTGGAGAGAGATGGATACACGGGGGCTTAACTGCAAAATCATGCAGAAAATGCTCAAAACTGGGAGGGGGAAACGGATTTTTAGAGTTAAACTGGCGAACAAAGCCACTTAACGGGCCACAAGGGCTGCGCCTGATGCGCTGACTAGCCTTGTAGGTTTTATGGCTTAGCTTCAATCTGCCTTCTGCCATCAACTGAGGAGAGGACAGTGACTAGTCTTGGACTCGGACTCGGACTCGGACTCCGACTCGAACTCGAACTCGAACTCTTCGAGCAGCCAGCGGCTGGAAAATCTGTGTGCGCGCCTTGTGTTGTGTGTTTACACGCCGCCCTCGAGTGCTTCCTAGGAAAATGACGACGATTGCAACTGCAGGGCCAGAGACCTGAAGTGGTTTAGCAGAGAGATAGAGATGAGGTGCATTTGGCTGATCATGCAGCTGGCAAGGAGAAGGGGAACGTTGAACGGAGAACGGAGAACGGAGAGGAAGGAGGACCAAACTCCGGACTCCTTTCAATGCCTGCCACTTGTTGTCATCAATTTTTTTCGGGCCCTCTGTTTATCCAGCGGGGCCACTTGCAGTTCGGTTGCACTTCGCTGGAAGTTGCTTATTTTTGGGGGAAAACCACCAACAAGTATCACATCATTGTCTATATTTGTTTTCGTTCCATCGTGGGTTTTCGTTGAAACCCAAACTTGTAGTTTTCTAATTAAAAAATTATTTGGAAAATAATTGCTGCCTCTTGCCTCCGTCTCATTTTCATTTCTCTTCCTTCTTTTTTATGTACTTTTTTGACCGACTCATTGTCACATAATTAACACTTGATATAGCAATTACCAGTTTTTTTTTTATTCGAGTTTTTCCCTCTCTTTGTTTGGCGGGGAAAATGTGCGAAAAACTATCGAATTTCCTTTGTGGTTTTTTTGGTGGGCAGGAAATGTGCAAGGATTTGTATCGGAAGTGCGTCTCAGGCATCTCCAGGCGTCCTCATCTTTTTTTTTTGGGAGGAAATCTTGAGATTATTATCAAGGCCGCTGCTATTTTTTGAGGTTTTCTTTTCATACGTTTTCCTAATTCCCTTTTTGTGGTAATTATGGGAGGGATGCCGAAATTGGTGCGATTGATTTTCAGTGGGAAAAGGACACGCGCGATGAGGCGGTATTTTTAAAAAAGGTTTATATGGGAAATATTTATATTAATAAGATTATATTATATTAATTAGTATTTAAAACCAATCTAATTTAGTTTGTGGCTAGAAAATAAATACAGGACACTTGATAATATTTTTTAAAGAAAGAAGAAGCTGAAATTCATCAACTAAAAATATGTTTTCATAATATTCTTCGATTTTGAACTTTCTTAGTTTTCTTTATAATAAAATAAGTTCAAGGTGGGGGGAAAAAAATACATATCTTATGAATTTTCTTAGTTTTCTTCACAATAAAATAAGTTCAAGTTAGTTGATTATATTTTGTACAAAAGATAGAATTGAAAATAAATATATTTAAGTACTTTTTCAAAATATTCTTCTATGAACAAAGGTCTAAAAATGCATTATTATTAAGTGAGTGACTAAAACAAAACCAAGAAATCGTTTTAAAATATATAATTAAACCCCAAACGACTTAATTTAATAACAAAAGTTGTTAATCAATTGCAAATGAGGCTAAACACTCGTTCACACATTCATGGCTCATCCGCGGTAATCTCCCACTTTTATTTGAGTATTTTTAAAGGGAAACACAATTAGGGAAACCAATTTGTCTGCAATTATTTGCCATTAAGACAAAATCCACTTTGCTCAGAGCTCAGGGGAAGGGCATTTTAGCCATGACTAACACAATGGCCAAGAAAAAGAGGCGCTGACAACGAAATGGCCCACAAGAACACGACTCACCCCCCGGCCACAGATGTGTGAAGAAAAATAATACCAAGAAAAGAAAACAACAATACAATAAGTTAAAGAGTAACAAAAAAAAAAGTAAGAAAAGAAAGCAAAATAGTTGGCGGGCATTTTACAAAAGGACACAACATACGGAGTCCCGGGTAAATATTTATTAGAGCCAAGGTGAAAGGACGACAACGAAGACGCTGACATCTTCTCAATGGCCACTCAAATTAAGGCTAACAACGTGCAGTAGCAGCAGCAGGAGCAAAGTAGCAATTTTCTTGGAGAAAAAGAAAATTGAAAGGATGCTGCTCCTGTCCCAGCTGCGGTTAACCACTCGAGTCGATTTATTTTGTACACAATTTGCCTCGAAAACTAACGCCCCGTGTCCCCGAGATCCCAGGATCAGCCGAGGAAAAAAAAAAGAGAAGAAAAAGGACACGATGCGCCGTTTGTTGCCTTTTTTACAGCTCACAGGAGCTGCCCCGGGCTGCTGCTCCTGCTGCTCTTGCCACTCCACAGCCACTCCTGCTGCTGTTGTTGTGCAAACAAAGTGCGAACGGACCTTCGGCAAATAGACCAGGGATAAGCAGGGACCTGGATCTGGACCTCTGGACCTGGGACCTGGGACCTGGTCAGGGGCATGACTAACAAGAACACGCTCTTGGCATAGGAGTAGCCAAAGATGCACAAGTGTGCAGGCAGAGAAAATGTCTAGGGAAAATGAAGGAAAATATATTTTAGAGTCTGGCAAATTAAGAGGGAGTATAAGGATTGCATCTTAGAGATACTAATTAATAAAAACATATAAGAATATGAAAATAGTCTTTAAAACCTCCTTCTTCTTTAAATATATATGTAGGTATATATTTTTAGTACATTTTTATTACTAGATATTTTCTTTTAACACATTTCTCGCTGTGCACCACCCAGATAAAGACCAAGTGGCTGGTGGCAACAGCTCCCGGAAAGGTCAACAGTGACAATGACAATGGCGGAATGACTGAATGACTGAATGACAAACCAAGAAACCGAACCGAACCAAAAAACCACACAACGGAATGACGACAGATAAACAGATGTAAAGTGTGAAAATTTAACAAATTAAGTGCGTGTAACTCTCGGATACAATTGTATCTGCAGCGTCGTGTCGTGTGGAAAATGTGCGGAAAAGAGATGGGCAATTCAGGTGAAAATATTTGAGTGTGTGTGTGTGTGGGGGGGCGTGGCTATTTTAGCTGGGAAATTGAGAACTAAGGCAGGTGGAGGAGGCAGCGACGACATGTGTGAGAACAACACCTCAGGAATAATATTGCCACAAAATAAACAATTGTAGATTGTGGCTTAGGAAATGTGGCTAAAAGAGGCTCATCAAATAATAATAACAAAGGGATTCGTAAGATACATTTTTCTGGAATTAAAAATATAAAGAAAAGGGGAAGTATATTTTCGCTATAATGTTTGTTTGCTACATTTGAAATGAATTGAAAGCAGGAATAGATAAATATCTTTACTTTAAAAAGATAATTTTATTTTAAATGAATAATATATATTTTTAGTGGCAAATTTATGGAACTAAATATATATATTAAAATATACTTCATACATTTATCTAGAATTAAAAATATAAAGAAAATGGGAAGTATATTTTCGCTATAATGTTTGTTTGCCACATTTTAAATGTTTACAATATAAGAATAAATAAATATCTTTACTTTAAGTAGATAATTTTTTTTTATTTATTTTTTTATTTTATTTAATGTTAGAGTAGATGAAAGTAGATGAATAATAAATATTTTTAGTTTAAAATCGATGGAACTAAATATATCTATTAAAAGATCCTTCATTCCATAATTTCGGTATCTTTAAATCTCTTTTCCTGAAGCTCCTTTGGCTATCGTATTTATTTTTTAATGAATGCTCGTGCCAAGTGGAGTTTGCTAATTTCACAGAAAATTATGCGCTTAATTAGCGATACTCACACACACACACGCACACACACAGTGACACTAAAATCGTGCCCCGAGTGAAGTGTGTGTGAGATTTCACACTTTGCTGACAGGACGGCTGCCGCCGCGCCCCCTTTATTCATGCCTCCCGACTACTCCTCATCCTTCTTCTCCTGCTTAAAAGCTCACTGAGCGAAAAAGAATTCATAAATATTTCTAATTAATTATCTAAGAGGCGAATGCTTTGATTTTGTATAATAATCTTAGACAGAGTCCTTAAAGTATGAAATATAAGTTTTTAAAGCTTTTCGAAATTAAATACTGAATTGTAAAGATTTCGAAAGCTGATAAGCCTTAAAGAAATAGTTTTTAAATTATTTAGAACATTATTTAATTATGGAATAAAATATTACATCATAATATGGTAAAAGCTTGTATTTTCTGCATTTAAAAATAAAGACAAAACCAAATAATAGGTAAACTTTTAATATAAATGATATCTTAGGTAGAAAAGAACCTGTTTTTCTTTACAGAATTATTTTTAGATTTTCTCTCCAAAATCATTAAATATATATTCCTTAAGACCTATTTTCTCCCCGTGTACCCGTTTTATTAATAAGCTTGGACCGCCAACCCTCCCCTTTGGCCGTGTGCTTAATCGTGTCGCTTCATTGTTTTAACTCCGATGAGAGGACGCAACTCAATTGCTCAACTCAACCCCTTTGAGCTTATTAGTTGCGCCTACGGGTGGGCACAGGACGCAGGACACAGGACAGAGAACACAGGGACACAGGACGCAGGACACAGGGAAGCTGGATGCAAAGGAATCGTTGCACAGAGTATAGAATACGGAATATGGAATATATGCGGAGAATACGGAGACAGATGCGGTTGCCACTTGGCTGCACCCGTTCAGATGCAGATGCAACAGAGAGAGAGGGAGTGAGGAATTAGAGGAAGGGTCCTTCCCTTCCGTGTGTAATTAGCCTCCTGTTATTATTATTATTTTTTTTTTTGCCTTTGTGACGCCCCATTCAAAGCAACTCACTTGCAAAGTGCACGTGGAATATGCTTTCGAAAAGCCAACGATTTTATATATAAGACAATGGCAGTTGAGGAATGATTAGCTTAAAAGAACAAGTGACAAACTGGTATTAATCAAGCCTAATAAGAATCAGACTAAGTCATTGGAAGGTTAACAATTTACAATTAAATCTGAACATAATTAGGCTTTGCAATCTTATATTTGTATCAAATATTTATTTATCTCGATAAAGGTTCAAGTAATTTGTTCTTCTGGTATTTCAAGGATATATTTATAATGTTTACTTTAGTAAATTTCTAATTATCTTTAAATACTTTCAAAATATTTCAAAGCTAGAAATTTAAAAGATCAAAATATTATCCAATAAGTCAATAATATACATATGTATATAGAACTTTTATTTGGATAAGCTATGAAAAGCCACAATTAATTAAAGTGTGGATACTTAGTACTATACACTGTGTAACTTAATCTATATAAGATATATGAGATATGTATGGATATATAAAAAATATATGAGGTAAAACCCTATGGCAATTTGTATACAAAAATAGCTTTTCTCTTGCTTTAAATTATAAGCACTATACACATGGTTTTGCTTTATTATTTAGATTTAATTGAGGAACAAAAATATGATGATCTCATTTCAAATGTAATTAAATAATTGAAATAGTTAACTGGTTAATAAAAATATAATGAAATTGTTTAAGAGTTATAATGTGAGAAATAATATTCAAAAATGAATAACATGGAGTATTTTCTATTCAAATTTTTTCACAATTTGTTATATCATCTTTGGAAAGCAATGCCATTATATACAGAAATCCAATAACTTCTATATTTCTTTTATTAATTTTTTAAATTGCAAGAAATTACTCACAAAATATATTTTTGAGTTTACTGTTATTAAGTATAACTTGATTATTAGATATTTTAAATTTGTTAAATATTTAAATATCTTACTAAGGGGTATATATATTAAATAAAACCTATTTTTACTGTATTTGTAAGGAAACTGAGAGCTAAAATGGGTTTAATCTTATTTTTTTTTATTAAAAAACCTATTTTATATTCCAAAACTAACTTGTATTGAAAATTCTGAAACGCTGTCAAGCTTTTATAAATATTTATTTATACGTTTTATTTAGTAAATATCTTTAAGATACAGATAAACAATTGAACACATATTTCAAGGAAAATGCTAACTAAATGACTTGAAGTTTAATAACCGATTTAAGATTAAGATTCTTTCCATTAACATGATCCCTGGTCACCGGTCACCGGTTCCCGGACTCACCTGCAAACTGGGCGCCAAAGTGCTGCTGAAAGTGTCCCCGGAACTCGTGCGGCGTGCTGAAGCCGGGCGGCAGGAAGCCCCTCAGATAGGCGGCCGCCGCCAGCGTGGTCATGTGATGGTGATGGGCGGCAGCAGCATTTCCGGGATCCGCGGCGGCCGCATAACCGGCGGCGGCATAGAAGTTGGCCGGATTGAAAACGGGCAGCTGGCAGTGGGCGGCTGCTGCAGCCGCTGCGGCTGCTGCGGCCGAGAGTCTGGTCACATCGGGCGACAAGGATCGAGAGTCGCGCATTCCCTCCAACTGCTCACGTTCCCGCTCCCGTTGCTCCCTCTGCTGTTGCTGGCCGGCGGCAACAACTGCGGCGGCGGCGATCGTGGAATTTAGCTGGAGAGGCGTCGTACTGGCCGTCGGCGGTGGTGGGGTGGCCGCCGGCGAGGGTGGCGCCTCCGAGGGCGTGGCATTGCCGCTGGCGGCGCTTTGCTGCTGATAGGCGCCCAGGCCGAGGATTTCCTGGATGGCGAATGGCGTTCGCATTTTGGTGGCCTGCATTTTTTGCCGACGGCTTTTTTTTTTTCGGTCACACTAAAAGTCGAAGGAGTTCTTCCAGTGTTCCAAAGTTCCAAGTTAACTTATTGCACTTTCATTGCACAGCTGTGTGCGTATGCACACATACACGCGAACGGCACACTGCAAAAAAACGGTCACTTCACGCACTTTTTTGGGGGGCTTTCGGTTAACGGTTAACAGGGTTGCTCTTGCTCTTCTTGCCTTCTTTGCGTGTTTTTGTAGTTGCTTTTGCTGGTTATTGTTATTAGATGATGGGGGGTTTCGTGTGAGTTTCTGGATTCTAGCAAGTTTTCAAGTAATTTTTTTAACCGAACGCTGCGGCGTTCAAAAACTGACTGAAATTGAAAAGCGAATTGCACGCCAGCAAAAGCGTCGCGTCGGCGTCGACGTTGGCGTTGGCGTTGCCAGTCGCTTCGCTGTCGGCGTCGCAGTTAGCTCCCACACATGCGGCTGTAGCAACAAAAATTCTGCACGCGTCGCTGTTGCAGCGGCCGCAGCGCCATCTTTGCGAGCGCAAGGGGGATGGCAAGGCGTGTGAAAGGCCACTGCAGTTGTCCCGCTCTTGCCGTATGAACTTCCAATGGAGAGGGGTAACGTGCAGGCCATTCCACTCCCTCTCACTGCCAGCGCATAGCGTGTTCTCTTTCCCCACTGGAAGCCCTCACACGGACAGTGTAAACGCTATGCGTGAGAGAGGTGTATGTGTGTGTATGTGAGTGTTAATTAAACGCCGTTTGCATTTGGCTTCGAGATTTTCGGTTTTTCGATTTCAGTTTGTTTTGCCACGCCAAGCTGCTATATGTCCCCATATGTGTGTATGTGAGTGTGCGTGTTTGCGGGTTGTTATATTTTTTTTGTTGTTGTGTGCCTAAGTTAACATTTTTTGTTTGGTTTTTAATGTTTATTTAGTGGGTTAATAAATAAATATGAGCTGGAAATCACAGTTGGAAAGTTCCACAGGAAAGAAATCCCTTGGAAACTCAAATATTTCCCGCCAAATGTTTCCATTGAGCTCTTAGAACATATTCGAAATGTTTTTAGAGTTTTAAAAGTTTCAGTTAGGTTTTTAATTCATTTAAATGGATAATTAAATAATGTATTCATACAGGAATTAGTTCAAATTTGTAATAATTTTGAATATTAATTTATTAGCTTAAAATAATAATAATTATATAGTAATATAGGGCTTTTTTATGGTATTTTTAAATTGCTGTTCGATTTTAAAGAATTCTTTTCATTAATTTTTTAATGTTTCAGCTATATTTGACTTTTTTTTTTATATATTTTACATATTTCTTTCAATATTAAATACTGCAATATAAAGTCGAGAAACAGAAACACCACACACAAATTGTTCTTAACTAATTAAACTTTTAAAACTATAACACACAGGTTGGAAATGAAAGTCACTCTCTTTTCCTCTCTCTTGCCTTTCTGCCTCTCTGAAAGTAAAGTTTTTCCAGGCCTTCTCGTTCGGTTCTCTCTACTTTTCCGCCGTTTCCGTTTTTCGCTTTCTACGTTTGTCCCCAAATTGCGAGCATTGTTCAGGCCAAAGTTGGTCATGTTAATTAAGCCTCGCTCTCGCCCTCTCTCTCTTTCCCTGGGCGCCTATGTACGTCTCACTCTTATCGATTAGCTCGCCCCCCTTTCTCTCTCTCTCTCTCTCACTGTTGCTTTCTCTTTCCATCTCCCTCTCTCTCTGAGCTGCACTTGCAAACATTAATTAGTCGCATTGCATAACAATTGCATAATCAATATGCCATTTCAATTAACTGCTTGGTTAGCAATTAGTCAAACCAAAGGACCACCCAAAATCCACCCATTGAGGCCGCCCATTAGGCCACCCACTAGGCCTCCCCTTAGGCCCCCCCTTAGGCCAAAACTTAGGCCCCCCACTATTTCCTACTATTTTTCAGTTGGCCTGGCAGCTCTGTTGGCTTCTTTTTAAAGTAATTAGCACTCAGTAAATAAAACTACACAGGGAAAATTAGAAAACAGATGTGAAATATGGTTATATTTAAAATATAATACAATTTTTTAATCTGCACTTGTTTAATATTTATTTTTTATAATGGATTTATAATATTAAGCATATTTTAAATCAGGATATTAATTATTATGAACAAAATCTTAATTTTCTCTGAATTCAATCCGAGCTGTCAGTTTATAGGAATTCCTAAAACTCTTTCAGTTTACAATTAATCATCATATTTTTTTGTACTTATCATGTTATCATGTTTCTAATATTATTAATATATATCTTGTATTATAATAAGAACATAAGGGTTGTAATGTTTAATATTTATAATATATTATAAAATATTTACACTTGATACTAGACTTTTTTTGTTGCCATCTTTATAAAAACCCCTTTTATATACACTTTCCTCTTTATGTTTTTTAATTTTTGTCTTCTCACTTCAACTCTGGTTTTTTGTCAAATTAATCTCCTCTTTCATCTTCACAAGAACATTATTGAAACACATTAAAACTGACAATTTTGAAAGAGTTTCTGACTCGAGAATCCGCTTTAATCTCCCCACTCGCCGTCTCGAGTGGCTTTTCCCTTTATTTGATTTAAGAGTGGATCTGAAATGAAATAAATCTAATTGAGTGATTGTGGAAAGGAGTATATATATAATATGACAGGAATATATGGGAAAATAAGTATATTGAGGCTTAAGAACCCTATTTTAATGGGTTTTCCAATAATTTGTTAATTTTAAAATGGAACAAAAAGTCCAAAGAGTCAATTTCCAACTATTTCTAAAATCAAACCCTCTGGTTACTCTATTATTTCACATAATTTTTTTTATGTTTTATTATTTTAAACTGCCAAAAAGGATATTACTTTAACATAATTTCCTTATAAAAATGCAAAAACACGTTCCTTTTTTGCCCCGATCCTTTTTGTATATTTTCTCTAGAACAATAATCTCTCCAGGTGTTTGGCTCTCACTCTCCCTAGTTAATTGGTCCTGCCATCCTCAACCACACACACAGGTTGCCGGGGCAAAGTGGTCAGGAGGCAAAAAGAAGTTCGATAAAAGGAATTTCCGTCTCGCATTGTCCTCGAGGAGCTGCGTCGCACATTATAACCCATTTCCCATTTCCCATTTCATATTTATAATGTAATCTACACTTGAGCCTCAAAGAGACGTCGCATAAATCACGAATATATGTGAATGGAATGGAGGCTTACTATTCGGATCCCACTTCTTTGGGCTAAAAGCCTTTGTAATACTTGGGAGTCCTTACTTAAATATATATTCATATGGTATATATATATATTTTTTTTTTTTTAAATTTATTTCTGGCGCTGCCTTTTTGTTTGATGTTTGACGGCCACTTGAGATGCATTTGTTGGAACGCGGCTTCTCCTGGTTCCTCACGAGCTCTCTGGCGAGGAGGTGTGAGCCTTTGCTTTGAATTCACTTCGATTATTGGTTGATTGATCCTTTGATACCCCCGTGCATACACTCATTAGGCTAAAAGCCTATTATTGTGGCCGCCCAACTAATTAACCCGAACGCCAGATGGCATCTGCCATCGATTGCAGCGGTTTTCTCATTTTGATTTCCCATTTCTCTTTCTTTTTTTATTTGTCTTTGCTCACTTGGCTTTCCCTTGGGGGATTCGCACGGGCTTATTGTCCTTTCGGCCGCATATTAGCCGTGTGCCATTGTTGTTGCTTAGCCAGCAAGGAGCAGGCAAGGAGGAGGTGCCATTCTGCACAGCCATTTGACTAATTAGAAAATCTATATTTTCCCTAGAGACAGGTGTATTTTCGGAACATTTGTGGGCCAGAATCGAAGTAGAGTGAAAGGTTTGACTTGAAAAATTGATTTATTGAAGTATTGAACACTTTAAATTGGCTTAATAAAAAAGAAACATATATTGTATATCAAGGGTAATATTTGCTGCTTTTAGTTTTTATTTTACAAATGATTTTTGTTTTTTTTTTTTAAATTAGTTGCAGTTTTTTAATTTGCTAACTTGTTAATTTATATTATAATAAATTAATAAACTCGAAAATATTCAATTTTAATAGGATTTTGAATGCTTTTTGGAAAAAAACAAATATATAACTAGTTAGGTTTTTTTATATTTTTAAATTTCTAAAAGAGGATTCTCCCAATACCATTTCAAAATTGTTAAATTTGGTTAATTATATATCAAATAAATAAATGATTATATTATAAAATAAATTTATATACTTAAAATTTACAAATTATAATACAATTGCTTTTTGGCATAAACAAAATATATATTAATTGTATCTGTAGAATAATATTTTCTTGCAATATGCATTTCTTTCTAAATTTTCTTAAACAATTTGATTAAAAATCAGTTCAGCTTATAATTCGCCACTTCTTAATTTCTAATAGCCCTAAATAAATATTAAAAAAAAATAATACAAAAATGAATAAATTGGAGTAATTTCTGTGAGTTTATATAAATGTTTTGCAAAGTAAATCTTTATATTTAGAGGATATAAAACAAACAATTCAAAGATATATCATAAAAATATATTTTCGAAGGTTAATTTAATTCAATTTAAAAGATTTCAAAGTAAATATGACAAAATCGTATCTTATTATAAATATTACCTATATATTATATAACTCTAGTATCATTAGTTTAAATTACAACCCTGAATAGGTAATAATCCATTTAATAAAATATATTTAACATTTAAATAATCGAAAAAATGTTCCCTCAAAGCCAAAGCTAATCAACGGTTGGTTGGTCCTTGGAGAAGTGGCTTATGCCTGGACTGTACCCGGCAACGAAAACCCAACCCAAATGCAGGCCAAAACTCCCACCATTCACCATGGCCACATGGCCATTGTTCCTTCGTTCCTTCGTTCCCTCCTTCCCCTCGTTTCCCCTCCTTCGTTATCCTGCGCCCGTCTGACACGCTCCCAAATGGTCGACGTCGCTTTGAGCCACTTGGAAATCGTTAATTTCATAATTACATGTTTCATGCACACGCTCCGTGCTCCGACTCGAGACTCCAAAATGGGGTATATATTTATATATATATGTCCTTTGTACATATATATATATGTATATCGTATATTCGTATATTTGGGGGCGTGTGTGAGTGGCACATAAGTGGCAGCCAGCCAGAAAGCCAACACCATTTTGGCCATAATTTAGTTTTGCCCGTCCATTAGCAGTTCAGGCCACACGATGGCGAAGGTATGTGGGGGGGGGGGGGGGGGGGGGGCCTTTCGGTGCGGGGGGCTTCCTTTGTTGCAATGCCACTCAGCGGGAAATCAGCACCCAGGGAGGGGCACGATTGGGACGAGGACGAAGTGGCCTCGAAGGAGCCACAACAACACAAGGCAGGGCACACAGACAGAATGTTATGGCAGTTTTCTTGGTTTTAAAATAATTTCAAATAAAGTTTCTAGTTCAATTTAAGTTAATTTATTATCGCATTTAAAAGTTAAGGTTTTAAAATGTATTTATATAAAGATTCAAAGTAATATTATGAATTATTATAAAATATTTTTTAAACAAATTTGATCAGGCAGAAGTCTATATTGTTTTGGGTTAAAAAATTACTTGCTTTTAAACCAAACTTTAACAATAATTAGCTTAAATATGTATATTTTTATATATTCTAATTATATTGTATATTTGATGTAATTTTCTTTCGGTGCATTAAGAAACAGGAGGGGGCAGCAGCAGGCCACAGAAGAAGCAAAAGAAGGACGAGTGGATAATTATTAATAATTATCGCATTGACGTGTTTTCGTTTACAATTTTTCTGTGTTTTTTTTTTGTTTTTTTTTTTTTGCTCTGTGGGGGTGTGTGTGTGTGCACATGTAACAGTGTATAAGTGGTTTATATAATTGGTCAACTTCTTGGCTCCTTTTCGGGCTTTTTGCTTGGCCACTTGGCTTATTCTGGGGTTTTTCAAGATTTCTTTGATATTTAAAATTATAAAAATAATTATAAAAATGGCTAAGGCTAAAAGGCAAAGGGAATTAAGTACTTTTAAATTAAAAATTTATAATTTTACTACATTAAACTGTAACAAAAATTGTTTTTGGTTTTCGTAGTGTATATTTTATGTGCTCTAAAAATTAAACAATTATAATGTGTTATAAAAAAGGTGAAAAGCCAAATTAAATAATTTTAAGCTTAGAAGTTATAATTTTACTACATAAACAAAGTTATGTTTTATGCTGTTTTCGTAGTGTATATTTTATGTGTTCTAAAAAGTATAAAAGTAATAAAATTAATAAAAAAAAGTTTAATAGATGAAAGGCGAAATAAGGAATGAATTGATTTTTAACATGTTTCCTTTTTACCTTTTACCTCTTCATGTCCAATTTTAAACAAATAACTTAACTATAAACTTAACACAAAATCACTAATAATATGAATACAAAAAGTGAAAAAGGTAAAAGACTAAAAAGAAAAAAAGTATTTAATGAATGAATTAATATAATTTAGTTCAAAGTTTAAATAAATATGTTAACTACAAATAAAATACACAAATTTAGCTTTTTTTTCTTCTTTTCTATTAGTTTCTTATAGATGATTTTTATATAAAGTAAATGCTTTTAGAATTATGCGTTTTACATATATTTCTGTATAAATATATTTATTTATTTATTAATCTATTGCTCTTTAGCTATAGGTTTCCTCTCTTACTTACTGGTGAGCCTTTCTTTGTTCTCATTTTAAATTATGTTAAAAAATACTTCCATTTACTTTCTATATATTTCATACATTATTTCCTACCCAAATTATGAAATGTAAATTGCTTAGCTCTGTGTTGTGGTGGCTCCCTTTGATGAGATAATCTTTGCTGGCTTAGAGGCATTAATTCTGTGTTTATGCCCCTCTCCATGGCCCACCCACTCCCCCGGCCTAATCAGCAGCTGTCTCTCTTTTCTGCGCGAATCCTGGCAGAAAGGATATATGCATATATATATCCTTCAATGGTGGACGTGGGAGACCTTCACCCCTTGGCAAAAGCCGGAGAGCTCATTAAGCTTTAGGCGTATTAAGCGAATTCCGTCTTCTCTCCTCTTTTTTTTTTCTTTTTTCAATTATTTCAGCAGAAACAACATTTAAATGGAATTCAAAAACGCTCATAATTCAAAATTAATCCCCGAGCTGGTCGCCGAATGAAAGGAAGACGCGCCAGCGGCAGGGGTCCCGTCCTTTTGGTCCTTTGTGGACATTGCGCCTAAATGAGCACCGCTCTCTCTCTCTCTCTATCTTCTCATCAGCGATTCAAATGAATCAGAATCAGGATCTGAAGCTGCAGCTGAATCTGAATCTGAATCCGAATCAGACACAGAATCATCAACTTCAAAAAGGCGTAAAACGTGGGGGCTGCTTTCTGTTGACGTGGCTTTTTCCCTTTGACCATTTAAGGGATTTAGGAGCCATATAGCAAAGAAAACAAATTAAAAGTAAACGCAGCTTCTGTCTATTTGAAATGCTTCTGCAAGGGGTTCGGCTTGGGTTTATTTTCTTAATTAAAGCAAAAAAAAAAAGTGCAACGCGTCTGCAAATTATGTGATTTCAGAATTTTTCAATTATAAATAGAAGAAAAACAGCGTTGAAAAGGGAATGTCAGTGGACGCTGTCATTCGTTTTGGCTTTTGTTTACAACTTTTCCTCAGCAGATGATGCTTTTAAAAAAATATAAATAAAATTCCTCTCCAAACTTGTATGGTTTTTAGTTTTTTTTTTTTTTTTAGAGAAGAAAAAAGTGTAATCAAAAGCCAGAAAAAATAGTTCGAGTTCATCAACTGCCTCCTCACTTCCTCTCAGTCAAATTTTATAGCACCCCCCCTTTTTTTATGGCAAGGTAGCTGGCTTGCAATAGATGGCGCCACCTGGAAAAGGACACGAGTCCTTGCAAGCTTATGGCAATTTGGTGGGGTGCGTGTGCCGGCTGAAGGCCACCGAAAGCTAAAAGAAAAGCTTGTCAAAACTTAAGGCAAAGTTGGTGATTGAATTATGCTAATTATTTAATTTAATTAATTATTTGTTAATTTTTAAATCACAATCTTTAATAGCAGTATTTGTTTTAACGGTTTTTCAGAGACATTGAATATATTACAAGTAAGGAAAGCTTAAATTAAAATGATAAATTAAAAATAAAAACTTTATTTTTGTGCTAAAACTGTAGAGTAGTTTCCGAAACATACTTTTGGGCAGTTCTCCCAGCGAACTCAAATCGTTTATATTTAAAATTGTAGTTTTAGGGATATTTATAGTGTTATTCTTTTTTTTATTTTAAAATGTGTCTTATTGTTTTAACCATATGCTTAAATTATGTCAGCATATTTTTAAGCATTTTCCTGGAGAATTCAAATCTCTTTTTATTTGTATAATGTAGTCTTTAGGAACTTATTTCGGTTTCAGCGTTTAAATATTATTCTGCTCTTTAAAATAAATATTTTTTTTTACATTCTGCTTAGATTTCGCAGCATACTTTTGGCAATTTTTTCCAAAAAATTAATTTCCCTTGTGAATAAAATTTTACATTTTTAGGATCTTACTAAAGTTATGTTTTTCTAGTGATTTAAATACACTTTCCAGTATTCCTACCCCTAGACAAAAATTAATACCATTTTAATAAGCTTACTTATAGTTATCATAGCCTACTTTTGGGCTTATTTCCGTATGATTTCAAATCCTTTTTGGGCCTCAGAAACACACTTAAACTTAATATAGTAAATCTATGCGGAGCTGAATTTAAATTGGTTAATTTGCAGAGGCGTGCTCGCAAGAGGGGCTCGGTGTGGGGGCGAACCGATATCCTGATGCCTGACGGAGGACTGCCAACATTGGATGGATGCGTGACAGATGACACAGCACTACACACACACACACACACACACACATCCTGCACACACATCGCCAGCCAAGCTCGTCTGTATCTGAATTGAATCAACTTTATTTCGAAATGATGCCACTTAAGGACTCTCTGCCCCTCTCCCTCTCTATCACCCTCTCTCTATCTGTCGCAGTTACAGTTTTGCATGCGACACACACACACACACATAGAGCCGCAGCCGAATCCGTAGCATACTTTTTGGCATGTGCAACGTGCCAACCGAAATAAACTTGATAACAAGCAATTTCTCACGTCTCTCGAGCGTGGCAGTTGCCATTTTGGGTCGCCTCCGTTGCCTTCAATCGCCTCGGTTGCCATTTCCGACTAACAATCACACATGCAGGAGCCAACAAAAGCTGGAATAATTACACTGCACACAAAATACAGAGGATTTCATAGGGAAAATAATATTAATTAAGAGAAAGATTGGCATTTCATCGCTGTTATTTAAGGATGATTAAAAATAAATGCTGATATTATATTTGTTTAATTTTTTTGGGTAAAAACTAAATTTTATTTATTATATTTAAGACAGAATTTACTTTAAACTTAACATGGAAAATATATTATTTTTATTATTAAGTATACCCTTACATCACAAATTGTTTAAAAGGCTTTATAAATATAAATAACAAATAAATATATTTTTAAATAATACAAATCATAACAAAAATATATGGTCACACTTAAATTTTTAAATAAAATGCCATTTTACAATTTGTTTTTAAACATTTCATCCTATTTGATTAATTTATGTAAATATATAAAATATAATTAATATTATTTTAAGGTCAGAAATATCATTAAAGCAGTCGAATTGCTAGACGACACATTTCCCCACTTTGGTCACACTGTAAGCTTGTGAATAAATCGATATTGGACTTGATATATTGAATTTTACATAATTATAAAGAACATTTCGTATTGAATATTGGAATAATAACAATAATTGAACATTAAATTCAACCCTTTCCGATTCATAAAAAATGTATAAGAAGAATATGTCGCGTATATTTCGATAACATTTTTATTTTGACATTAAATTCGATATTTTCGGATTGAACCATATTTTCATTGGCCATATTTTCACACATTTGACGATATTTTCCTCTTCATATAGATATCTTGATGCTAAAAAATCTGACTTAAAATTTCCTCCTGCTTCTTCCCATTTTTTTCCCAGTGCAGAGCTGCTTTGGCTTTCGACTGTGTGGGCCTCCATGTTTTGACTTTCGACGCGTTCCATTCCGATCCGATGCTCGTTTTGCTTATCATTAGTTTAATTGGTGGCATGACGACATCATTGACATCTATTTACCCGTCGTTGGCGCCCCTTTGATCCGCTGTCTTTTGCCATTTAATTGGATGTTGGCCGTGGCAGGCGCAGCAGGTGGGAAAGGGGACGAGAAACAAGGACGAAGGACGAGTGGGGGGATGGGCTTCTATTTTGACATTTGACACAATTTGGACAGAGGGGGCGGGGCCGGAGGCATCAACAAACCTCCCCCTTTTGTTGGACTTTTAATTTGTCACTAATTTTCCACGTCTCATCGAATTTCATTTTGTGCTTCATTAACGCCTTCGAAGGCCAGGAAAAAAACATGCTTCCAATTTTGCCAACTTAATGAAAGTGTCAACTTTAACGAGCCTCAAATTGTTTTCATTTTCACTTACCAACAATAACGGCCATATAATAATGATAATAATAATAATAATAATAACGATGTGCCGGCAGCGGATTTCCTGTCCCCTCAATGATATTGATTGCTTCATCAGTTTTTCTTCGCTCCCTTCGTATTTTTCCTGGGTGTTTTCCTACATTTTCTTGCGAACTGGAGCTTTGATACTTGATTGATTGGAAAAATTATTCAATCTGGTCTCGTTATTTATTTCGGTTTAACAAGGGGAAATTATTAATATTATTTTGAGTAGGAAGTTGGGGAAAAATGTAATGGTGCTTAAATATATACATTTAAGAGTTGTGGTTGATTTCTTAATCAATATCAATTATATATCTTAAAGATTTGTATTTTTCAAGGATTTCTCATTGATAATTGCTGAATTCAAGCTTTAAAACGAGTTCCCAGAAGGACTTTCGAGGGGCAGAAGCTGAGAAAAATCTGAAGCAGGACCAGGAGCTGGAGGAACTGGTGGCCGCAAAGCTGCCTATTTAGACAATTGCTGTCAAAACATTTGGTAATGGATACCCGGCAGCCAGCCAGGATGCCAGGGGGATGGGGGAAGCCCAACTAGGACACAATGCCGGTCACACACACAAAATACAAATACCCACAGAAAAATATATATAAGTGGAGGGCAACGCGGCAAGTTGATTAAATTGCGTGAAGAGCTAAACGACAAACAGCCAGGATAATGGCAGAAAGGATTGAGGATTGCCCGTGTCATGACGATGATCGGGGGTTTCGATTACACAAAAAGGAAATGCCCCCCCGTACCTCCGCCTAAGTTTGTTTTACTTTTATTTCATTTGTTGTGGTGGCGGCTCCGCGGCTCCAATTCAATTGCCGCTTCCGCTGGCGCAAATGTCATTCGTCGTCCCGGGGCCAGGACAAAGGGGATCCTGGTTGGTTTTAATTACGCCAAGTGATTCGCAATGAGCAAAATGGAAATCAAATGCGCCATCTTGCACATCCGCATCTCGAGTGACATTTATCGCGTGTTTTGACAGCATTCTCAATTCGATTCCCAATTCAAAATCCAACCCTCTGCCGTTTCCCATGGAGCTATCCATGAACATGAACCGAAAATGTGCCGATTTTTTCAAGAAAAACTAAAGGGGGTTTCATCATAAAAATTGTCAAAAATTGGTCAAAAATTAGAAATCGAGTTTTAAATGCAGAAATGTTTTTAAAACCAAGAAGAAAAAACGAAACCAGAGTGAAATCGGTTGAGTTTAAGCAAAGTTACGATCAAAAAAACACAGAAGAAGTTCGTGATTTTTGAGCCAAACATGTGGCCATTTTTTTCAATAAAAAGAAAATTTAAAATTGCCAAAAATGGGTCAAAAATAAGAAATCGAGCTTTGAATGCAGAAATGTTCTCAATTAAAAACTAAGAAGAAAAAACGAAACCAGAGTGAAATCAGTTGAGTTTAAGCAAAGTTACGATCAAAAAACCACAGAAGAATTTCGTGACTTTTAAGCCAAAAATTTAGCCATTTTTTTCAATAACAATAAAATTTAAAATGGCCAAAAATGGGCCAATAATAAGAAATCGAGTTTTGAATGCAGAAATGTTCTCAATTAAAATCTAAGAAGAAAAAACGAATCCAGAGTGAAATCGGTTGAGTTTAAGCAAAGTTACGATCAAAAAAACACAGAAGAAGTTCGTGATTTTTGAGCCAAACATGTGGCCATTTTTTTCAATAAAAAGAAAATTTAAAATTGCCAAAAATGGGCCAAAAATAAGAAATCGAGCTTTGAATGCAGAAATGTTCTCAATTAAAAACTAAGAAGAAAAAACGAAACCAGAGTGAAATCGGTTGAGTTTAAGCAAAGTTACGATCAAAAAAACACAGAAGAAGTTCGTGATTTTTGAGCCAAACATGTGGCCATTTTTTTCAATAAA
>VNJV01012558.1:0-14330 GCA_008042635.1 Drosophila nikananu
TGATGCACTGGCAGTTAGGATCAAAGCCGCAGGATGCAATTTGCCGGGCCACCTGTCCCACCTGTCTCAGCTCTCCTTCCGCCTTCCACCTTATCGAATCCGATAAAAGTTGCGCAACATAAACAGCGCACTTAATACCCGCATCAAGCGTCGTCATCCCATCCGCTCGTGCATAATGCAAGGCGGCGAATAATATAAAGCAACAGCACCGAAGGGGTTGTGGCCAGGTGGCAGGTGCTCTTCCTGTGTTTCACCTGCTGTCGACTTGCGGCTTCTCAAAGTGGAAAATTGCTGGCGAAGCACAGAAGCTTGAGGATGCTGCGGCTGCCATGCTGCTTTGCTGCGGCTGTTGCCATGGCTGATGAAGTGCCACATTCGTTCTCGAAAAATGCCAAGAGACGTCGTCGTCGTGGTGACGGATTGCGGGCAATGAAGTGGCAAGGGGCTCCTCAGAGTCCCGCCTTTTTGCATGGCTGAGTCGCAATGAGAGTGCGAAATTGACTTTCTCAGACTTCACACAAAGTTTTAACGTCGCACTGTCACAGAAGCAGTGCTGCCAATGAGATGCATTTATGGAATATGATAGGCTTCGGGGGATGCGAAATAACTTGTCTTCTTAGAAGTGGCCTTTTGGAAAATTTTAAAAATAATGAGACTTAAAAAATCACTGGGGTTTTAAATCACTTAAGTTCGCCTAATCAACAAAAAGAAGAAAGAAAATGTCCATCATAAACACATGACAATTGGGTAACCAAAACATGTTTGTACATTACCTATTATCTTGGAAAATATTACATATTTATGTATATATTTTTTCCAGATATTCGCCAAATTGTCATAACCCCTTATATTTCGAAGAGAGTTCTATGAGTGAGCCGTGGAGCTTGCTCGCTCTCCCATTTCACAGCCAACAGCTGCTGATTAACACAAAACACAAGGCGACAGCGATGACAGAAAGCACAGATATGTCAAGCGAATCACCAGTAGACCGGTTAGTATCCAGAAACCCAGAAAAAATCCCTCAGCGGAGTGCAGTTCTCCGGCAATTAACGACAATTACTCAGACAGACAACCCTCCAGTTGTACTCACAAACACCCAATTGGCCTTTCCAGTTGTACTCACAAACACCCAATTGGTCTCGAAGTACATGGCCAGCTCCAGATGCACTTGATGGAATCCACATACTCCAAACACACTCGACCGTATATCTAATCGCGCGGCGAACAATGTTTACTGTACACAACAAAAAACACTACAAAAAATTGGAAAACAATGTTTACTAGACACAGAGAAAAACATGAACTACAATTGGAAAAGAAATAGGTTTTAAAGTGAGCGATTAGTTAAAGAATTTTATGTTTAATTTTTATATTTTATATATAAATTAGAAAAGAATTAAGATTTTTTTTCACATAAAAAAGAGATTCTTTAATTTTAGAATATAAAATCGCATAAAAATCATTTACTTTTAACAAATGAACAAGAATGATATTCCAAAAGAAGAAATAGAGTATTATCAAGTCGTTAATTATTATTTTGCATTGTTTTTTTCCTTTTATAGAAATCAAGTTTAGATATTTTTAAGATTAGTCACGTTTTCGTCAAGCTTGAAAGCAACATTACTCTTATCTGGACATATTCATTATCACCCTTTTGGTAAAATTAATATAATTTACGATTGTTTTGTCATGTTAAAGTGCTCCAAAAATTGTTTATCAAACGACAAACGCTTCTAAACCTGTCTACAGATAATATACCGAATCTATTTCCAATTTTAGATATGGTTTCTCGTTATTTTTCTCGCGGTGTAGGCGTGTTTGGAGCGACTGATTCCCGCTTGGCTCCCACAGAGCCGCGTCGAGCACTGAGACCGCGACGACACTGGAGCGGAGAGCTTTTCCCACTCGGCCAAGGCGAGCGGTGTCAATTAGCGGCGCAAATATAGCGGCAATATAATCGAACACCGTCAGTGAGCAGAGAGAGTATAGAATATCGACAAGAGCGATAAGCTCCCCGGAGAGCGGCTGAAAGTGAGTAAAATATGACTTGTAAGTCAGCTAAGCTCCCGGCGATCCCGGCCAATGGGTTGTGTTGTGCAGTAAATAAACTCGGGGAAAAGTTTGACGGGAAAACTTGCTCACTTTAAAGACGGTTTAATGCCCAGCATAAAAGGAATAAAGTGTGCAGGCCATAATTATGTTGATTCTCGAAAGTTTTTCATTTTGTGCACTCATTTTAGTGCTCGGCTGGCGGCCACCCGCGGCCACAACTCAAACAATTAAAGTTTCGAGTCAAACAGCTGGCCACCAGCTGTCAGTCAACTAGCTGATGGAACAAGATAAAGATTTAATGAATCCCAGTATCTCAGAGAACACAATCCACAAGATAGTCAACATATTGGTGCATACTTTCAGGCGGATACTGCAATTATTCTCTCTAATTCTTAGGCCTGTTCTGGATTTCACTTTAAAGTTAGCTTAAAACTTGTTCTATGGCTTAAGGCTTAACAAATTTATATCTTTTTAAAAAACACTTTTAATAAATATATTGAAATTATGGATAAATGAAATGAAGAAAATGAACTTGACTTAAAATCATCAATCTAAGAAATATAAAATATCTGCCTCATTAAGAAGACTTATGTACTGTTAAAAATGAAATCTCTTGCCCAGATAGCATCACAAATTACTAAATTAAAATATTATTTAAAAATGAATAAGCAAAAAATTACATATATAAAATAGGGATAAAAAATCTACTTTATTCTTGATTACATTGATAAATCTAGTTAGTCGTGAATTCTATATTGTTGTAGAAAAATGAGGAAAGTCGAACAAGGCAGTTAATTGAAAAATTCAATGGTCTCATTGTTCGTTAAGTTAAGCTCTACTTAAAAAATTCGCTCTTTAGAGATAGCTGACAGCACATCGTCTCTCAAGAGTAAGTATGAGATCAAAAAAGAGCAAAACTGATCGAAAAAGAGCGTATCCCCTCTCGAAAGAGAGTAACTGATTAATGAGTATGACCAGGGTATCATAATTTAATTAAATAATTTATATAAATAGGGCATAACTTCAAAAATGTAAAACGAAACTAAATTAAATAAATAATATTAAACAAACTACTCAATGTAACAAGAACGTTTTATTCTACATGATCAATTTAATTTTTTAGATTAGATTTCTTGAGCAAATAAATGAATACTAATTTTAATGACTTGCTAATAATCTACCAAAAAAAACAAAATAGCTCGATTTACTCTAATTCACGTTAGCAACATGATGGCAAGAAGTGAGAACAAGAACTGGCCTGGTTAACCAACTAACTATATACTAAATATATATGCAACAATCTATGTAGGTGAAGAAGCAAGCTACTGAAAATAGTTTTCGCAATAAATACTTGAAATGCCCACATAAAAAGTTGGGGCCAACTAATTACCACGATATAGTTGAAAAAGAAACTCTACGAACAAGAACTGCCAATAGTTTGGCTACAAACTAGAACTAGACAGTAGTTTCCAAGGCCATTGAAAGGGGGGAAAACTCAAGAGATAATTGTAGAGCGAGTAGAGATTTATTTATTGTAAGTTTTTCCGGGACAAAGCAGTTTGGCAGTCAGTCAAATAGCAATTATATGGCAGATACAGAGAGAGAGTAGGGGGTAGTAGATAGTTTTGACGGGAAGAGATTAAGATTATAAAGATCAAATCAAAAGCACCTGGAGAGAGATAGGTGTTTAAGGGGGAAAAGGAGGAGTAGGCGGAGTAGGAGCCGTAGGATAAGGAGGAGAAGAAGATATTGGTTGGTTCCTTCAGATTCTAGTCTCGGATTTTGCTTACCGGCTTCGCTTTGGGCTTCTGCTTGGCCAAACGCTTCTGTTTCAACATCGTCCGTCGTCAGCGGACGCACAGACACGCACACATAAACAACTGAAACTTGGGTGGGGGGCTGGGCGGTGGATTTTTCTTTATTTTTTTCTATGGAGGTCGCAGGAGCACAGTATCGCTATGGGTATCCGCTATCCGCTTCAATTGATTCCCGCCTGCGAGCGAGGCTTCTCGGCCTGCAGGGTTTGAGAAAAACAATTATGAAATATCAATTATTTATTGTCTGGCCAGTGTTCGGCTTTTGTCTTTTGTCGTGCAGGCATGCAGAAGGATATTTCTCCCCCTCATCGCCCGGGGATTTGTCACGTGTCATGCACATCCTGGCGTTGAAAGCATCCACAAAATAAAAATACTACTACTACTACTACTTCTTGTGGCAGGAACAGCAGCGGCAAAAAAGCACCTGTATTAAGACCGGTCTTTGTGCGTGTAAACAAAAACGGCAACAACAAATATAAACAAATGAAAAACGAAAGCCAGGACGAAGCACACGCAAAATTCAAAACAAAATAAATACCACGGAATTTTCCCCATTCACCTTGCACCCAATTATGAGGCCCTCCAAGGAATGCCAATGAAAGGGTTTCGCTCTCTGTTAATGCATGCTAATTGTGTTTGCTTAGGTGAAACAGGACGAACACAAAAAAACGAAAAACAAGAAACGTAAAACGAAAAACGAAAACAAACCAAGGACCCCCAAAGACTCGAAGGACATTCACTCACCTTAACGGGCTTCTTTACGGGCACTGGACGCGAGTACTGGTGATAGACCTGGACATGGTTTGAGGTGAATTTACCCAACATGAGGAGGAGCAGTGCGTAGGAAGGGCTGATGTAATTCTGAAAAAGAGTTGAATGAATTATTACCACAAATTCATATGCAGCACTTAGGCAGCTCAGGTTAACTCCTACACTGGAAGTAACCATTAGTGAGGATTTTTATGATAATTAGAGATAAATAAAAAGCTTCTCTGTGAGGTATAATTAGGGTATGCCTATAACTAGGACTGGATTTACGCTATTCACTGAATTTCTTAATTCAAAAACACAACTACGAAATTGTATTAATAGGAAAATAACAAATTTTGATGGTAGTATAATTAAGGCATAATAACAAATTTTGTTAGTAGTAAAATAAAGGCTTAAAGGCATCCTTTTGAAATAAAATACAACAAGAAAATATTCTTATTTTTCTAGTAGTATTTTGTATTTTTAGTGCCATGCCTTAAATTCATGGAACATTACTCTTAATTCCAGAAAAATATTATTTATTTTTAAGGTACGAAACTATTAACCTTATGGACTTTCAATAAAAATTATATATATATAAAATTATATTATATATATAAATTTAATTTCAGAAAAGTTGTTTCATTATTTAGGACAAAGCTCTTTTAAATAATGAAAATTTACCTTCAATCAAGAAAAATCGCACTACATTTAGGAAATTTTCTTTGCTAATTTTAGGCCAAATTTTTCTCAATTAATCTGTGGGCAAGAAGTGACTCTTATAGGGCGACTTTAGGTATCAATTTTGATGAGTGTAGAACCCTATATGACCTTTCTATTGTGACGGAAGCCGGAGCAGATGCGTGAGCGTGCCGCACATGGCTCCGTGCTTCTTGCTCCTTGCTCCAATCTCCTTGCTCCTCGTTCCGTCTCCGGATGATTCTCCGCCTCCGTAGACTTAGACCCACCTCTAGCCGTATCCGTCTCAAGTGACAGGCCGGGCGCTGAGCTGTTCTTCATTACAGTAATGCGAGCTGGCCAAAGTCCTGGCGGCCAAGGGAAATGGAAAATGGACCAGAGGCGAGGGACCAAAGGACGAGTCACAGAAAAGGGGGCAGGGCGCAAGGACGTGAGTGGGCGTGTGGGGGCCAGAAAGTGAAATAAAATAAGCGCTGGAAACAGCAAAAGTTATGCCAAGTATTCCGGCTAAGCATGAATCAAGTGCCACAACACGAGCTCCAGGACACAGACTGAGAACCAAAAAACAAAAAAAAAGAAAATATAATAAGCGTGAGAGGCGCAAAGCCAGAAAAGCGACGAAACCGAGGAAGGATAAGAAAAAGCTGCAAAAAAAATAGAAGAGAAGAAAAAGTAAAGCCCAAAGACCCGGCCCAAAGTCAAAGTCTGCTGCGACGTCCTATGTCGGGTGCTCTTAATTTGCGGAATTCAAGACATTCGGTTTCATTCGAGATTATACTCGAGCATTATAATCCGCTGGAGCGATATACACTCGTAGACTCGCAGTGTGTGTGCCACCTCTCCTGGAGAGGAACACGACGAAAAAAAAGGAAGCTAGTAGACGACACAACAAAATCAATATTTAAATACGATTTCCACCCACATGTGATTAACTTTTGTGCAGTCAGTAAGGCACAAAATTGAGATAACGCGCCATTAAATTTATGCATGAACAAAGGACATTTCAGCCCAAGTACGAAGGACACGTCGCTCCCTGATTGCCCAAACTTATAATTGGACTTTAATAAGCAATTGCCTGCCAGGCATTCGTTCTCCATCTCCCTGTGTGTGCTGTGCGCGGTCGTTGTCCTGGCATTATTCAGGACACTTTAACTTGTTGTTAGATGAAAGGCAGAGGAACTGGGGGGGTAAAAAAAAGTACAAAAGTACTTGGCGGCTGTGTGATTAACGGCAGTATCAATCGCGGATTAAGGACCGCAAACAGAACTTGGGGAAAACCTACCAAGTTTCCAGCGGTTTTCATTCGCAAATTGCACCGAGGCGAGAGGTGTGTGGCCACCACTTCTGCAGCACTACAGCAGATGGGGGACTGAAGGACTAAAGCACTAAAGGACTGGGTCTCAGGATCACTGGAGGTCTGGAGGACTGCTCTTGAGTGCCACAATCAGTCTGCCAAGTCCGAGTGTGAAATTTACACGACATCCCGCATTTGCGTCACTGTTTAAAGATTTTTCTCCCCCTCATTTACCCACTCAGGCGGCACGAAAGGAGAGACGACGACGAGGATGAAAGGAGCAATGGATGGATGGATGGATGGATGCCAACCTGCCTGGGGCTTGGTGCCATGTGCCCTGGCATGTGCACAGTGCCCCCAGTCAAGACCAAGGTTCCAGTTCCAGCTCCACATTATATTCCTCTCATTGTCCTCGGCATTTGTTTTATAAAAGCGTGAGTCCAATCCTCTTGGCATTCTCCTCAAAATGTTTCTAAGAAAGGAAACATGCACATATGTTTGTATAATTATATACAGGTATATGTATATTTCCGGAACAAAAGAAGACTGAATTTAGGCTTGACTTTAACAACAATTTGTAATTAAAATTTATTTCTTGCCCAAGTCATGTGCCTAGTCACCTGTGCAGATTAATGTAATTTAGGTTTACCCAAGGAATTTAATTCCAGTTTTTATTAAAAAAAAGGAAAGGAAATTAGGGATTATAATTATTATTGATAACATATATTTCCTTGCTTATTTTCAAGGTAATCATTTTTTAAAGACTTGTACTCATTTCGCAGGGGTTTTTATGTGTAAAAGTAAATGTTAACTTGTTGACATATTTAACCCTTTAATTGTTAAAATAGTCAAATAAAGGAATTTCATTTATTTTAAAAACCCTCATAATAAATATTTAAAGACGTTTACTTATATATTTTGGAGGTATTTAATAAATTTTTGTTTAAAGAGGCATTAATCCATTTAAGTCGTTAAATATTCATGTAAGATAGTTCCTGATTTATTTAAACAAGTCAATTTTTTAAGGCCTCTTTGAATGTTTTTAGCAAATTAATTTATTTAAATTCTTAAACATTTTCCTTTATAACCAAAGCATTTTCCAATTCCTCTGCCTTTTCCCCCTCAAAAGACATTCCAAGTTATAGAATAATTTCCTTCCACTTCATTTAACATTGATGTGAAGATGCTTATCGATTATGGGATATTTTATGTTAGTTCTATATCTCTATATTAAATTTTATGCAAAGCCTTGAAAAATCGCACTCCGAAGAAAAACCAATAAATAAAACAGCTTTAATCAAAGATGATAAATATTCGGCGGCAGCTGTTGATGTGCGCCTTAAAAAATGTGCTAATTATTCAAACATCAGTCAGTGCCGATTGTTTTTTTTTTTTTTTGCTAGGATTGGCACAAGGGAAGGGGAATTCCAGCAGTGGACACTGTGCACTGTCAACTGTCAGCCACTGGAGTGCCGAGAAGAGATCTCGCCCGGATGAATGGGCTCCTAATTGAGATAAGACTGACGCAGGCTGCCGCCTCCGGCAGTGAGAAATGAACCCGCTGGTGGACAGCTAAAAAAATAACACTTTGGCTGAGGCTTGACCTCCCCCAACCTCCCTCAAAGAAAGTATTATTCCCCTCTTCTTCCGATGACAGTGTCCGGGGCCAAACAAATTAGTGAGGCCAAAAGCAGCGACGGCTGGCGGACTCTGATTATTGGCAATGCAAACGGCGGAGGGCCGAAAGGGGATAATGGCAAGGGTAAACTGACCTACAAACACGATTAAAGGGGCACAAGGACATGGCACAAGACCAGGACCTGGACCCCCGGACCAGGACCCCTACCCAGAGTCGTGTTTGGGGGCAAAAATCTTGTGTGTGTTGCTGCTGTTGTCTCTGCAATCATTCAAGCGCAGACAAATGCCCTGGTGTTTGTTTATGTCAACATTGTGTCCTGTGCCACTTGGGTTGTGTTCTTCTTGATTTTTTTTGTATTCTTGTGTTTGTGTTGCCAGGACATGGCCGACATAATGGGTCTCATCAGGCGAGAGGGCAAGCGACTAACCAAACGAGAATGAGAATGAGAACGTGAGCGAACGGCGAACCCGGATTGAATACTCGTTTAAACTGTCATCATTCGCCGTGTGTGCCATGAATGATTTGTGAGTCCGCATCCGAAAGGACGCTAAAAGTAGCCAAAGATTTATCTCGCTTTGACCGCATTAGTCGGGGTATCCTTCGGAGCCATTCATCTTAATTAAATATCTATCTATCGTCGGCCAATATGCTTGAGTCTTTGTGTGGCTTTTGTATTCGCTTTTGGGCCACATTAATTTTATGGGCCAACTTAATGTGACTTGGCTTTGAATACAGTGTAATTTCAGGTGATTAAATCGTTGTTCCTTCTTAAATAATTAATACAAAAATAAACCGAAGTTCGTAAGTTAATTTATAGACACAACTGTGGCAAAAGTATTTAAAAAGAATATAAACCAAGTTATGAGCGTAAATCTTTTTGGTCATAAAGCAAATTAAGATCATAATAAACAATTATTGAGTGTGAGCATCTCATTAATAAAGTTCTGTCTTATTTTATATAGGAAGTGCCTTCAAAGTTAATTTATGACCGCAAATGTTTGCCAATTTTATACCACATGTGTTTGTATATATACTAGGTTTCCCCGAAAATAATAAACAAATTGGATTTTAATTCGGTTTATGATTTTATGACCCCGGATATTAACTTGTCGCAATTCTTAGCACATAAAGTAAGCGAAAAACTTAATTAAATCATATAAAATAAATACAAAAAGCTCTTAAATAAGCCCGAAAATTGAATTTAAATTTAAATTTAAATAGCATGGAAGAAATTATGTTTTTCCCTACATTTCCTCTCAATTAAAATACATATACTCACTATTCCAGTTTCATTTTTAAAATTATGGCAATTATCTTGTCCAGTAACTAAAATTCAAGGCATTCTGCTACAGACAAGATGTCAATTCGATGGTTTGGGCCTCAATAAAACAGGCTGAACTTCATTTTATTCAAATTTCGAGCTCAAATTAGAAATTGAGGGCCCCAGCATCTAATGCCAGCATTTTGAGACGAAAGCCTTTTTTAAACGAGTTTCCTGGGCAGAGGACAAAGGCTGGCAGAGTAAATACAACCAGACAAAGTTCGCCAACGAGGACGACAAATTGGGAGGCTGAAAGTAGCGCAACAAATGCTGCCATAACGACAATGGAAGCAATAAATTTTGGGGTCTATACACAGCCCACGTGCTGTGTCGTCCGCGTGTCCTCGTCCCTATCCACATGCAGGACCATTCGAATCGAGCAGATGTGAGGCGGTTTTCCCAGTGCGACGACGACATGTGCGAATGCGTATACGTAATTTTCTACGAATCGAGCAGGAAAAGCAGTAGCAGCAGCAGCAGCAGCAGCAGCAGCAGTGGCACAGACAGGTCCTTTCAATTTATGCAACCATCCGACAGCTATTCGCTTTTAATAGCTGGCAACAAAAGGCAGCCGCAGCAGCGGCAGCATCATAGCAACCCGTAAACCCGAAAACCCGATGAACTGAATGCTGCGGTAAAGAGCCACCTGAGAGGGTTTCAATTAGCGCACTTTGTGCGCCCAAATTAAATGGCACTCGCACGCAAATGAGTCGTCCCTGGCCCCTGGCAACTCCGCCGGAGACACTCTTCCTTTCCTCCTGCCCCGCAGCCAACTCATTAGCATCCGCTAATGGGCGCCATGTGGCACCGAGCCGGAATTCCGAGATGCACTCCTGTTGCACTAATCCCGGGATACCTGAGGACACTTGAGAATACCTAGGGCCCTAGACACACAGAAACGCACAACAAATCACGACTCTAATTGGGGGGCCGAGTCAGAGGATGATGGCTGTTGTTGTGTTGACTTAGGACCACTGCCGCGCACTTTCAGCCAGAGACAAATTTGGCCAGTAGTTTATGACTTATTCAGAGGGGAGAGGGACACTGGCCGAAATAGATATCTCACTATTTGCAGAACAATCTATCCCCGGAGGCAGTAATATATGGAATTCTGTTAATTAGCAATTATTTTGCATTAAGTTTGCCTCTATACTTTTGTGGGAATAACTTCTTTGTGGGGAATAAAGCAAACAAGTCTTTTATTTGTAATTAAATAACTACTTAATAAAGTTTTGTTGCTTACTTTATTAAGTAGTTATTTAATTACAAAGACTATAAAAAAAGTAGAGCTCACTGTTAATGGTGCCTCAAAAAATACAATATTCTTTTGTAATAATCATAAATACTTTTTTGTTGGGAATCTAGAGAAATATCTTGAAAAATTCTTATATACATGTTTTTTATATATTTTAATCGTTCTTAATAACAAAAAATTTTGATAGAAACAACAACCTAGCTCCTTTTTATATTTTTACATATTTTTACAGAATATATTTTCCTGTTTTCATATATTTTTTCATCTTTAAAAATCAAAAAGTTGTGCTTCAACAATAACATCCTAAATCCTGACTCTTAAAACTCTTTGTGCTACCTTTAAATCCCAAATTCTATGTACATTTTTCGAGTGCTTGCACTCTCCCAACCATAATGCCAGAAGGTGAATTGCAATCACAACTCCCTTGCCAAAAATAGTGGCCCACGGGTGGTGTTTGTTTGTGTTTGTTTTATGAGCGTTTGCTCAGCTCTGGTTGATTTCGTTATTATTATTGCTGGGTAATGTTTTATGGCCATTTTGTGGCGGCTGCTTTCACACCAGCCAAACCAGACCAGAACCGACCGCAAAGCCAGACGAAAAAAAAAATAAATAAACGAATCAGGACAGCTGAACACTTTCCTGCGAGGAAGGTAAACATGCGACAAGAGCGCGCCGGAGATTAGCCCCTAATGGGGTGGCCAGCTCCAGTTCCATGTCCACATTCAGACCACAAATAACCGAGCAGATCCCATCGCCGGCATGTTTGCATTAGCGAATGCATTGTTTACGCCATTTGCGTCTACTATAATATGTATTGAACGCATTAACCTTATACACAGGTATGATGAGGTGTGATTAGTGGGGCTTTCATGGGGGGTTTGTTGGGCTACAGGTATTTAGCATAATTTTACTAGAAGTATTCAAGGTTTTGGGGGATTTTAAATCACTAATAATACAAATTTTTGGCGTGCTTTTAATTTATACCTAAATAACTAATCGAGTTGAAACTAATTTTAAGGATAATTTAAGTATTTCTTTAAAGAATTTCCCAAAATAAAATAACAATCATTTTGGATGTTCTGTATAACCTTTATTGGGTACAATTTCTTCAAATAATTCTCATATTGTATGCATTGTATTTTATTTTATTAGTTTCCCTAGTAAAAACTGTCCTTTATCCAAGAATAATTAAAAAACTTTTCGCAGTAACACACATAGTACAGAACAATTGTTTCTTTGATAGTTCTTACTTGTTTCTATTTCTGTTTTCTATTGCTATTTCTGTTTGTCGTTTTTGTAAACTCCTTGTAAGACTTCTGGCAAGGATTATTTCAAGTTCATTACAGAGTACTTAATGGTTGCAACATGCCACATTCTTTCGTTAAATTTATAGTCGCACATGACTTTGTGCTGCCTTTTGTCCTTGCCCTCCAATGTGATTTATCAACCATTTAATGGTATGTACAAAAAGGACATGAACAAAACCCAGCGCCGTTAAAGGGAAAATAATGAACCTGCACAGGACTTATCGAAAATCGGAATATTGAGTGATTAAATTGTATATATTATGTGCTCTAAAATGTACGTGATAATTGGGGAAAAATGGTAGAACGGAAAAGGGAAATACTATGATATTGATTGAGAATTATTAGCTGGAGAATTAATTGCAAAATAAAAAGGGAAATAAATATTTAATAAAGTTATATAAATAGGTCTGTTCTTAAAAGATAAATCGTAGATAAAGTTACCTATTTATAAAGATTTTGTATAAACCTTTAAAGCATAAAAAACCCTCCTATTCCTTGAAAATCCCCAATTTAAAACCCCATTCAATGTCTTAACAGGTCTTAGCAATGTCAGAATATTGACTCGTCCTTGTACATTTTTTAAACCCACATTTACATAATAATTACATATAAATGGAGTCGCTCGGCAGAATGTGTCCCCCTTTTAAAGCACTTTTAACGCGTTAACAAGTAGCCTAACTGCCGCTGGCACACGTCTGACACTTGCCACACATGTGCCACACACATACTCGTCGATATTGGCACACTAAACTAAACAGCAATCAATAGACCCCACAAGGAGGCAAGGACACTCGCGCCATCGGTGGTGCCACCGACTTTAAATAAGCTAATTTACATGCACACATGGCGCTCCTCCCCGGTGGCAATTTGTAAGCGTCGACGACAATGCCAGCAAATTTACAGCCCACGGCGGCAGTTGCAAGTGGCGCACAGCTGCACTTTAATGGCCATGTTTTGGCCCACTGGCCGGGCTCCAGACTCCAGAGCTTCTAAGCTTATCAGAAGGCCAAACAAAAGACCAAAACATCTGGATGCCCGCCAGAAGCAGCCACCTCAGACGATTGTGGTTTTGTTCCCAGTCAGACATTGGAGATGACTGCTCCTGCTTCTGCTACTCCGAATCCTTGGGAGTGACCTTCATTATCGGATATCAAATTATCGACTAAGGAATTGACCTGGCTAACCAATTGTTGCTCCAACTGGTTTTTGGTCTTGACAAGATTTTAATTAGTGATTATCAATTAGAAAAGCAAAGCTTATACATATTTATATTATTTTAGAGAGTTTAAATTACAAGGCAGCCGAAATCAACCGATTTCAGTCTAGATTTTGATCGTAACTTTGCTTAAACTTAACGGATTTCAGTCTGGTTTGTTTTTTTCTTCTTAGTTTTTAATGGAGAACTTTTCTGCATTCAAAACTCAATTGCTAATTTTTGGCCAATTTTTGACAATTTTTATGATGTAACCCCTTTCATTTTCTGGAAAAAAGTGGGTACAGTTTTGGCTCATAAATCGCGAACTTCTTCAGTGGTTTTTTGTCGTAACTTGGCTTAAACTCAACGGATTTCAGTCTGGTTTGGTTTTTTCTTTTTAGTTTTTAATGGAGAACTTTTCTGCATTCAAAACTCAATTTCTAAATTGTTGCCAATTTTTGACAATTTTTATGATGTAACCCCTTTCATTTTCTGGAAAAAAGTGGGTACAGTTTTGGCTCATAAATCGCGAACTTCTTCAGTGGTTTTTTGGTCGTAACTTGGCTTAAACTCAACGGATTTCAGTCTGGTTTGGTTTTTTCTTCTTAGTTTTTAATGGAGAACTTTTCTGCATTTAAAACTCGATTTCTAATTTTTTGTCAATTTTTGACAATTTTTATGATGTAACCCCTTTCATTTTCTGGAAAAAAGTGGGTACAGTTTTGGCTCAAAAATCGCGAACTCCTATATGGTTTTTTGGTCGTAACTTGGCTTAAACTCAACGGATTTCAGTCTGGTTTGGTTTTTTATACCCTTGCTGGGTATTATAATTTTAGTCAGAAGTTTGCAACGCAGTGAAGGAGACATCTCCGACCCTATAAAGTATATATATTCTTGATCAGCATCAACAGCCGAGTCGATCTAGCCATGTCCGTCTGTCCGTCTGTCCGTCTGTCCGTCTGTCCGTCTGTCCGTCTGTCCGTTTCTACGCAAACTAGTCC